>CM069443.1:22271990-22460683 GCA_035610835.1 Ophiura sarsii
CAGGAGAAGCGATTGAACACTGGGTTTCTAACACGCGTTTCAATGGAAGCGACTATGGTGGTGTATACCCTTATAAGAGAAATTTTGATGGTAACCGTCGTCTTCCTTATGGTATCATATATAGGCAATAAATGATCCTTTGCCTAACTGTCGACGCGCCAAACCAAATGTATAGTCGCCACGCGGCGAATGATTGATTAGGCCTACGATTAAAGCAACTTGAAAATCGCGCCCGAGATCGAGTTATTTCTTCTTTTTTCTCAGAAATTGAGACCCTGGGGTGGAGGGGGGGGGGGGGGGGGGGGGGGGGGTGGGGGGGGGGAAGACCGAGGGGAAGGGTAGTTGAATGGTGAACTTTAACACATAAGTCGACAGACGACAAAACCAACGCATGGCGCGCGCATGCAGCCAAAACGCGAAAATCGAGGTTTTTAGCCCCCGACTTCTATTGCATAGCCTCTAGAAAATTGCTCTTATTAGAAAAGTAATGAATCATTTGAACTGATATTTTCGGGATATGCTGGTAAGATCCTTAGGAAGATGATGAAATACAAAAACTAATCATTTTCAAATTTCAGTCATCTTCTAAGGGTACACACCACCATAACCTTCCGCGGGCCAGGGTGCAGGGGTACTAAAGTCCCTAAAAAAACTTTGATTGCTGCTTCAAATGTGAATATTTTGACCAGATTTTCGCCATAGGTCTTAGATTTTGTTTTATTAAAAAGTTGAAACCTTCACGATTGTAATCTGAAATGTAAAAAGTCATGAATTATTCTTGGGCGAAGGCTTGATCACACGTGTGAAGCGACCCGAAACTCCGATTTTCCTGTTTTTTACGCACTAAAAAGACGGGTGCTTTGCGAAATCAAAATTACTGAAAAACTGGGACTGTCGATCTCATATGAAATGTTGGTAATATTAAAGAAAACAAAAAAACGAAAATTTTACAACCAGAATGAAAATCCTAGGTAAGGAGGGAGACCCCAGGAGAAGCGATTGAACACTGGGTTTCTAACACGCGTTTCAATGGAAGCGACTATGGTGGTGTATACCCTTATAAGAGAAATTTTGATGGTAACCGTCGTCTTCCTTATGGTATCATATATAGGCAATAAATGATCCTTTGCCTAACTGTCGACGCGCCAAACCAAATGTATAGTCGCCACGCGGCGAATGATTGATTAGGCCTACGATTAAAGCAACTTGAAAATCGCGCCCGAGATCGAGTTATTTCTTCTTTTTTCTCAGAAATTGAGACCCTGGGGTGGAGGGGGGGGGGGGGGGGGGGGGTGGGGGGGGGGGGGGAAGACCGAGGGGAAGGGTAGTTGAATGGTGAACTTTAACACATAAGTCGACAGACGACAAAACCAACGCATGGCGCGCGCATGCAGCCAAAACGCGAAAATCGAGGTTTTTAGCCCCCGACTTCTATTGCATAGCCTCTAGAAAATTGCTCTTATTAGAAAAGTAATGAATCATTTGAACTGATATTTTCGGGATATGCTGGTAAGATCCTTAGGAAGATGATGAAATACAAAAACTAATCATTTTCAAATTTCAGTCATCTTCTAAGGGTACACACCACCATAACCTTCCGCGGGCCAGGGTGCAGGGGTACTAAAGTCCCTAAAAAAACTTTGATTGCTGCTTCAAATGTGAATATTTTGACCAGATTTTCGCCATAGGTCTTAGATTTTGTTTTATTAAAAAGTTGAAACCTTCACGATTGTAATCTGAAATGTAAAAAGTCATGAATTATTCTTGGGCGAAGGCTTGATCACACGTGTGAAGCGACCCGAAACTCCGATTTTCCTGTTTTTTACGCACTAAAAAGACGGGTGCTTTGCGAAATCAAAATTACTGAAAAACTGGGACTGTCGATCTCATATGAAATGTTGGTAATATTAAAGAAAACAAAAAAACGAAAATTTTACAACCAGAATGAAAATCCTAGGTAAGGAGGGAGACCCCAGGAGAAGCGATTGAACACTGGGTTTCTAACACGCGTTTCAATGGAAGCGACTATGGTGGTGTATACCCTTATAAGAGAAATTTTGATGGTAACCGTCGTCTTCCTTATGGTATCATATATAGGCAATAAATGATCCTTTGCCTAACTGTCGACGCGCCAAACCAAATGTATAGTCGCCACGCGGCGAATGATTGATTAGGCCTACGATTAAAGCAACTTGAAAATCGCGCCCGAGATCGAGTTATTTCTTCTTTTTTCTCAGAAATTGAGACCCTGGGGTGGAGGGGGGGGGGGGGGGGGGGGGTGGGGGGGGGGGGGGGAAGACCGAGGGGAAGGGTAGTTGAATGGTGAACTTTAACACATAAGTCGACAGACGACAAAACCAACGCATGGCGCGCGCATGCAGCCAAAACGCGAAAATCGAGGTTTTTAGCCCCCGACTTCTATTGCATAGCCTCTAGAAAATTGCTCTTATTAGAAAAGTAATGAATCATTTGAACTGATATTTTCGGGATATGCTGGTAAGATCCTTAGGAAGATGATGAAATACAAAAACTAATCATTTTCAAATTTCAGTCATCTTCTAAGGGTACACACCACCATAACCTTCCGCGGGCCAGGGTGCAGGGGTACTAAAGTCCCTAAAAAAACTTTGATTGCTGCTTCAAATGTGAATATTTTGACCAGATTTTCGCCATAGGTCTTAGATTTTGTTTTATTAAAAAGTTGAAACCTTCACGATTGTAATCTGAAATGTAAAAAGTCATGAATTATTCTTGGGCGAAGGCTTGATCACACGTGTGAAGCGACCCGAAACTCCGATTTTCCTGTTTTTTACGCACTAAAAAGACGGGTGCTTTGCGAAATCAAAATTACTGAAAAACTGGGACTGTCGATCTCATATGAAATGTTGGTAATATTAAAGAAAACAAAAAAACGAAAATTTTACAACCAGAATGAAAATCCTAGGTAAGGAGGGAGACCCCAGGAGAAGCGATTGAACACTGGGTTTCTAACACGCGTTTCAATGGAAGCGACTATGGTGGTGTATACCCTTATAAGAGAAATTTTGATGGTAACCGTCGTCTTCCTTATGGTATCATATATAGGCAATAAATGATCCTTTGCCTAACTGTCGACGCGCCAAACCAAATGTATAGTCGCCACGCGGCGAATGATTGATTAGGCCTACGATTAAAGCAACTTGAAAATCGCGCCCGAGATCGAGTTATTTCTTCTTTTTTCTCAGAAATTGAGACCCTGGGGTGGAGGGGGGGGGGGGGGGGGGGGGGGTGGGGGGGGGGGAAGACCGAGGGGAAGGGTAGTTGAATGGTGAACTTTAACACATAAGTCGACAGACGACAAAACCAACGCATGGCGCGCGCATGCAGCCAAAACGCGAAAATCGAGGTTTTTAGCCCCCGACTTCTATTGCATAGCCTCTAGAAAATTGCTCTTATTAGAAAAGTAATGAATCATTTGAACTGATATTTTCGGGATATGCTGGTAAGATCCTTAGGAAGATGATGAAATACAAAAACTAATCATTTTCAAATTTCAGTCATCTTCTAAGGGTACACACCACCATAACCTTCCGCGGGCCAGGGTGCAGGGGTACTAAAGTCCCTAAAAAAACTTTGATTGCTGCTTCAAATGTGAATATTTTGACCAGATTTTCGCCATAGGTCTTAGATTTTGTTTTATTAAAAAGTTGAAACCTTCACGATTGTAATCTGAAATGTAAAAAGTCATGAATTATTCTTGGGCGAAGGCTTGATCACACGTGTGAAGCGACCCGAAACTCCGATTTTCCTGTTTTTTACGCACTAAAAAGACGGGTGCTTTGCGAAATCAAAATTACTGAAAAACTGGGACTGTCGATCTCATATGAAATGTTGGTAATATTAAAGAAAACAAAAAAACGAAAATTTTACAACCAGAATGAAAATCCTAGGTAAGGAGGGAGACCCCAGGAGAAGCGATTGAACACTGGGTTTCTAACACGCGTTTCAATGGAAGCGACTATGGTGGTGTATACCCTTATAAGAGAAATTTTGATGGTAACCGTCGTCTTCCTTATGGTATCATATATAGGCAATAAATGATCCTTTGCCTAACTGTCGACGCGCCAAACCAAATGTATAGTCGCCACGCGGCGAATGATTGATTAGGCCTACGATTAAAGCAACTTGAAAATCGCGCCCGAGATCGAGTTATTTCTTCTTTTTTCTCAGAAATTGAGACCCTGGGGTGGAGGGGGGGGGGGGGGGGGGGGGGTGGGGGGGGGGGGAAGACCGAGGGGAAGGGTAGTTGAATGGTGAACTTTAACACATAAGTCGACAGACGACAAAACCAACGCATGGCGCGCGCATGCAGCCAAAACGCGAAAATCGAGGTTTTTAGCCCCCGACTTCTATTGCATAGCCTCTAGAAAATTGCTCTTATTAGAAAAGTAATGAATCATTTGAACTGATATTTTCGGGATATGCTGGTAAGATCCTTAGGAAGATGATGAAATACAAAAACTAATCATTTTCAAATTTCAGTCATCTTCTAAGGGTACACACCACCATAACCTTCCGCGGGCCAGGGTGCAGGGGTACTAAAGTCCCTAAAAAAACTTTGATTGCTGCTTCAAATGTGAATATTTTGACCAGATTTTCGCCATAGGTCTTAGATTTTGTTTTATTAAAAAGTTGAAACCTTCACGATTGTAATCTGAAATGTAAAAAGTCATGAATTATTCTTGGGCGAAGGCTTGATCACACGTGTGAAGCGACCCGAAACTCCGATTTTCCTGTTTTTTACGCACTAAAAAGACGGGTGCTTTGCGAAATCAAAATTACTGAAAAACTGGGACTGTCGATCTCATATGAAATGTTGGTAATATTAAAGAAAACAAAAAAACGAAAATTTTACAACCAGAATGAAAATCCTAGGTAAGGAGGGAGACCCCAGGAGAAGCGATTGAACACTGGGTTTCTAACACGCGTTTCAATGGAAGCGACTATGGTGGTGTATACCCTTATAAGAGAAATTTTGATGGTAACCGTCGTCTTCCTTATGGTATCATATATAGGCAATAAATGATCCTTTGCCTAACTGTCGACGCGCCAAACCAAATGTATAGTCGCCACGCGGCGAATGATTGATTAGGCCTACGATTAAAGCAACTTGAAAATCGCGCCCGAGATCGAGTTATTTCTTCTTTTTTCTCAGAAATTGAGACCCTGGGGTGGAGGGGGGGGGGGGGGGGGGGGGTGGGGGGGGGGGAAGACCGAGGGGAAGGGTAGTTGAATGGTGAACTTTAACACATAAGTCGACAGACGACAAAACCAACGCATGGCGCGCGCATGCAGCCAAAACGCGAAAATCGAGGTTTTTAGCCCCCGACTTCTATTGCATAGCCTCTAGAAAATTGCTCTTATTAGAAAAGTAATGAATCATTTGAACTGATATTTTCGGGATATGCTGGTAAGATCCTTAGGAAGATGATGAAATACAAAAACTAATCATTTTCAAATTTCAGTCATCTTCTAAGGGTACACACCACCATAACCTTCCGCGGGCCAGGGTGCAGGGGTACTAAAGTCCCTAAAAAAACTTTGATTGCTGCTTCAAATGTGAATATTTTGACCAGATTTTCGCCATAGGTCTTAGATTTTGTTTTATTAAAAAGTTGAAACCTTCACGATTGTAATCTGAAATGTAAAAAGTCATGAATTATTCTTGGGCGAAGGCTTGATCACACGTGTGAAGCGACCCGAAACTCCGATTTTCCTGTTTTTTACGCACTAAAAAGACGGGTGCTTTGCGAAATCAAAATTACTGAAAAACTGGGACTGTCGATCTCATATGAAATGTTGGTAATATTAAAGAAAACAAAAAAACGAAAATTTTACAACCAGAATGAAAATCCTAGGTAAGGAGGGAGACCCCAGGAGAAGCGATTGAACACTGGGTTTCTAACACGCGTTTCAATGGAAGCGACTATGGTGGTGTATACCCTTATAAGAGAAATTTTGATGGTAACCGTCGTCTTCCTTATGGTATCATATATAGGCAATAAATGATCCTTTGCCTAACTGTCGACGCGCCAAACCAAATGTATAGTCGCCACGCGGCGAATGATTGATTAGGCCTACGATTAAAGCAACTTGAAAATCGCGCCCGAGATCGAGTTATTTCTTCTTTTTTCTCAGAAATTGAGACCCTGGGGTGGAGGGGGGGGGGGGGGGGGGGGGGGTGGGGGGGGGGGGGGGGAAGACCGAGGGGAAGGGTAGTTGAATGGTGAACTTTAACACATAAGTCGACAGACGACAAAACCAACGCATGGCGCGCGCATGCAGCCAAAACGCGAAAATCGAGGTTTTTAGCCCCCGACTTCTATTGCATAGCCTCTAGAAAATTGCTCTTATTAGAAAAGTAATGAATCATTTGAACTGATATTTTCGGGATATGCTGGTAAGATCCTTAGGAAGATGATGAAATACAAAAACTAATCATTTTCAAATTTCAGTCATCTTCTAAGGGTACACACCACCATAACCTTCCGCGGGCCAGGGTGCAGGGGTACTAAAGTCCCTAAAAAAACTTTGATTGCTGCTTCAAATGTGAATATTTTGACCAGATTTTCGCCATAGGTCTTAGATTTTGTTTTATTAAAAAGTTGAAACCTTCACGATTGTAATCTGAAATGTAAAAAGTCATGAATTATTCTTGGGCGAAGGCTTGATCACACGTGTGAAGCGACCCGAAACTCCGATTTTCCTGTTTTTTACGCACTAAAAAGACGGGTGCTTTGCGAAATCAAAATTACTGAAAAACTGGGACTGTCGATCTCATATGAAATGTTGGTAATATTAAAGAAAACAAAAAAACGAAAATTTTACAACCAGAATGAAAATCCTAGGTAAGGAGGGAGACCCCAGGAGAAGCGATTGAACACTGGGTTTCTAACACGCGTTTCAATGGAAGCGACTATGGTGGTGTATACCCTTATAAGAGAAATTTTGATGGTAACCGTCGTCTTCCTTATGGTATCATATATAGGCAATAAATGATCCTTTGCCTAACTGTCGACGCGCCAAACCAAATGTATAGTCGCCACGCGGCGAATGATTGATTAGGCCTACGATTAAAGCAACTTGAAAATCGCGCCCGAGATCGAGTTATTTCTTCTTTTTTCTCAGAAATTGAGACCCTGGGGTGGAGGGGGGGGGGGGGGGGGGGTGGGGGGGGGGGGGGGGAAGACCGAGGGGAAGGGTAGTTGAATGGTGAACTTTAACACATAAGTCGACAGACGACAAAACCAACGCATGGCGCGCGCATGCAGCCAAAACGCGAAAATCGAGGTTTTTAGCCCCCGACTTCTATTGCATAGCCTCTAGAAAATTGCTCTTATTAGAAAAGTAATGAATCATTTGAACTGATATTTTCGGGATATGCTGGTAAGATCCTTAGGAAGATGATGAAATACAAAAACTAATCATTTTCAAATTTCAGTCATCTTCTAAGGGTACACACCACCATAACCTTCCGCGGGCCAGGGTGCAGGGGTACTAAAGTCCCTAAAAAAACTTTGATTGCTGCTTCAAATGTGAATATTTTGACCAGATTTTCGCCATAGGTCTTAGATTTTGTTTTATTAAAAAGTTGAAACCTTCACGATTGTAATCTGAAATGTAAAAAGTCATGAATTATTCTTGGGCGAAGGCTTGATCACACGTGTGAAGCGACCCGAAACTCCGATTTTCCTGTTTTTTACGCACTAAAAAGACGGGTGCTTTGCGAAATCAAAATTACTGAAAAACTGGGACTGTCGATCTCATATGAAATGTTGGTAATATTAAAGAAAACAAAAAAACGAAAATTTTACAACCAGAATGAAAATCCTAGGTAAGGAGGGAGACCCCAGGAGAAGCGATTGAACACTGGGTTTCTAACACGCGTTTCAATGGAAGCGACTATGGTGGTGTATACCCTTATAAGAGAAATTTTGATGGTAACCGTCGTCTTCCTTATGGTATCATATATAGGCAATAAATGATCCTTTGCCTAACTGTCGACGCGCCAAACCAAATGTATAGTCGCCACGCGGCGAATGATTGATTAGGCCTACGATTAAAGCAACTTGAAAATCGCGCCCGAGATCGAGTTATTTCTTCTTTTTTCTCAGAAATTGAGACCCTGGGGTGGAGGGGGGGGGGGGGGGGGGGTGGGGGGGGGAAGACCGAGGGGAAGGGTAGTTGAATGGTGAACTTTAACACATAAGTCGACAGACGACAAAACCAACGCATGGCGCGCGCATGCAGCCAAAACGCGAAAATCGAGGTTTTTAGCCCCCGACTTCTATTGCATAGCCTCTAGAAAATTGCTCTTATTAGAAAAGTAATGAATCATTTGAACTGATATTTTCGGGATATGCTGGTAAGATCCTTAGGAAGATGATGAAATACAAAAACTAATCATTTTCAAATTTCAGTCATCTTCTAAGGGTACACACCACCATAACCTTCCGCGGGCCAGGGTGCAGGGGTACTAAAGTCCCTAAAAAAACTTTGATTGCTGCTTCAAATGTGAATATTTTGACCAGATTTTCGCCATAGGTCTTAGATTTTGTTTTATTAAAAAGTTGAAACCTTCACGATTGTAATCTGAAATGTAAAAAGTCATGAATTATTCTTGGGCGAAGGCTTGATCACACGTGTGAAGCGACCCGAAACTCCGATTTTCCTGTTTTTTACGCACTAAAAAGACGGGTGCTTTGCGAAATCAAAATTACTGAAAAACTGGGACTGTCGATCTCATATGAAATGTTGGTAATATTAAAGAAAACAAAAAAACGAAAATTTTACAACCAGAATGAAAATCCTAGGTAAGGAGGGAGACCCCAGGAGAAGCGATTGAACACTGGGTTTCTAACACGCGTTTCAATGGAAGCGACTATGGTGGTGTATACCCTTATAAGAGAAATTTTGATGGTAACCGTCGTCTTCCTTATGGTATCATATATAGGCAATAAATGATCCTTTGCCTAACTGTCGACGCGCCAAACCAAATGTATAGTCGCCACGCGGCGAATGATTGATTAGGCCTACGATTAAAGCAACTTGAAAATCGCGCCCGAGATCGAGTTATTTCTTCTTTTTTCTCAGAAATTGAGACCCTGGGGTGGAGGGGGGGGGGGGGGGGGGGGGGGGTGGGGGGGGGGGGGGGGAAGACCGAGGGGAAGGGTAGTTGAATGGTGAACTTTAACACATAAGTCGACAGACGACAAAACCAACGCATGGCGCGCGCATGCAGCCAAAACGCGAAAATCGAGGTTTTTAGCCCCCGACTTCTATTGCATAGCCTCTAGAAAATTGCTCTTATTAGAAAAGTAATGAATCATTTGAACTGATATTTTCGGGATATGCTGGTAAGATCCTTAGGAAGATGATGAAATACAAAAACTAATCATTTTCAAATTTCAGTCATCTTCTAAGGGTACACACCACCATAACCTTCCGCGGGCCAGGGTGCAGGGGTACTAAAGTCCCTAAAAAAACTTTGATTGCTGCTTCAAATGTGAATATTTTGGACCAGATTTTCGCCATAGGTCTTAGATTTTGTTTTATTAAAAAGTTGAAACCTTCACGATTGTAATCTGAAATGTAAAAAGTCATGAATTATTCTTGGGCGAAGGCTTGATCACACGTGTGAAGCGACCCGAAACTCCGATTTTCCTGTTTTTTACGCACTAAAAAGACGGGTGCTTTGCGAAATCAAAATTACTGAAAAACTGGGACTGTCGATCTCATATGAAATGTTGGTAATATTAAAGAAAACAAAAAAACGAAAATTTTACAACCAGAATGAAAATCCTAGGTAAGGAGGGAGACCCCAGGAGAAGCGATTGAACACTGGGTTTCTAACACGCGTTTCAATGGAAGCGACTATGGTGGTGTATACCCTTATAAGAGAAATTTTGATGGTAACCGTCGTCTTCCTTATGGAATCATATATAGGCAATAAATGATCCTTTGCCTAACTGTCGACGCGCCAAACCAAATGTATAGTCGCCACGCGGCGAATGATTGATTAGGCCTACGATTAAAGCAACTTGAAAATCGCGCCCGAGATCGAGTTATTTCTTCTTATTTGGAACCAACGTTTAATTTGAACTGTCTATTTTCAACAACAAAATACTCCAATTCGGGAAAAAAAATCACAAAAGCTCACAGGCTAAAAATATGCACATCATTTTACTCGACCTAGAATTTCAAACTTACAAATTTGGAGTTCCGAAAATATCGGAAGAAGATTTTTGAAAATTCTCTTACTCTCGACTGGCTTGACCAATTTTTTGATCCGGTAAAAAGTATGTTGATATATCGATTCGCGCCAATACAGAAAAACTGACACGAGGGCAATCATTGGCTTGCAAAATCTTCTGCGCAGCCGTTCAATGTACGAGGTCAATTTACCAGTGAATCGATTTTGAATTTTCCGCTGACATCGGGAAAACTTCGATGATGCGAGTGACGTCATTTAATGAGCGTCGACCTTCACGAATTAGCTCATTAGCATAATTTATGTTCGTGAAATGTATCACGCAGTTTGATCAGTGCCCTACGTGGTGTAGCAGGGTCCACAAGCTATAAGGTTACTGCACAACAATATGTAGGCGGTCTTCATGTGTATGCGTTCAGGGTGGGATTTGGCATGTTATGACGGCATTCGTGGAATCGCGCTGGCGTAGTATAAATCAAATCGATGTTGGTCATGAGTTGGCTGACAAAGCGCTGTAATATCAAATGTTAGCATCAACACGAATCCTATTATCCTTTGTGATGATGATGGTAGTTTAGTAGTCTAGTCTACGTTTTCATCCAAAGAAAACATGAGGAAAAGGGGCACAATTAGCTGTCGTGGGGAAATGGGGTAAAATCAGCAACCACGGGGACATCCAGTCTATTTTTTAAATATACAATATCTGGAACAGACAACATCGTGTGTGGTAGCTAACACTGATACAGGGTGTGTCTGCAGAGAGTGTTCATTGAACAGTTCAAGCACAATAGTAGAAATCCATAGTAGACTGCTGAGGCCACATACGATGATCTTGTTTAGGCATTTATAACGTTTGTGCCAATTTCATATGGTTTAAGCATTCATCACGTAGGCAAATATAATGTTTATTCCAATAGAGGCAACATCTGCTCTGTGACACAAATTGACTCCAACTGAATAGAAGATGGCACAATCTCTGTCAGAAGCTTCCTTTATATCGTCCAGTGCTGATTCTCAATACTTGCAATTGGTTGATCAGTCACTATATAGCGATTTTAATCAGTACTTCAGTTAGTTCTTTATTGTGTTAGCTATTATAGTAACGCAGTTGTGAAACAAATTGACTCCAACTGAATAGAAGATGGTACAATCTTTGCCAGAAGTACCCTTTTTATCGTCAAGTGCTGATTCTCAACACTTGCAATCGGTTGATTCAGTCACTAATAGCCATTAACACATCAGTTAGTTCTGAGATTTGATTTCATTTTGAACAAATCCAATAACAAGTGAATAAGATACTCACAATTTTAGTTACGGTTCACTGCTAAACTAGCAGCTTCGTCAGACTAGCAACTCTGTCTGGAAGCAACAGGAATTAGGGATTTCCTGTTGCTGGAAACCGCCGTTGTTGAGGGCGTAGTTCCGACGAGTTGATTATAGATGTTGTGCAGTGTGTAATCCCCCTCATCTTTGTTGAGTGTGTTTTCCCCTTCTCCGAATCCCAATTGCTTTTTTGAGCCATCTTGTAGTTCTGTCTGATTCGCGGTCTATAGTTTTGGCCTTGTCCCAATTAATAGTGTGATGTGTAGCCGCTACATGGTCAGTAATAGCTGATTTGTGTTGTAGAGTACTAGATTCTTTCCTCGTCGAACGAGTGTATGGTGTTTTTTTTTAAATTTCTGAACCTCTTTCTTGTGTTCTTGATAGCGGGTTCCGAAATCAAACGGGGATTAGGAGATAGTGTCAATTGAACGTAGAATTGGGAACATTTTCTAAATATAATCAATCATATCTCAGCCAAACAGTTATAGAAATACCTGATTAAATATAGCTCTCCCACATTTAGTTGTTGAGTGAATAGAGAGAGATGGATGATTCGTCACCAAACATGCAACGCCGCCACCCTTTTGGGGTGGTGAGTTCAAAACACATGGCCTTATCGAGATTTAAAGCTACTTGATCAGCCATATTCACTAAAGCCACACTATCATGAATAGCATTTGAATATGGAGCGCAAATAATAACATCTAGGCCTATACAAATTCCGCTGTTTCATCACTGGTTAAAATGGGTTCGAATCTGTTTTACAGCTCTATCTGAAATAGCTCTTTTGTGGCAGCGTTCTGCAGCTTTTCCCACTCAAACCTCGGTCTTGTGCAGGGTTTCCCTTTGGTAGATCATAGGCTACACACGAGCTTGATGCTGATAATCCGGTGATCTGAGTCTAGTTCCACCGAGTTGTATGCTCTGCAGTTCCTTTGGGAGTTTGTCCACTTGCTGTTAATTAGGATGTGGTCCAGCTGATGTCTAGACCCTGCTGGGTGCATCCATGAGATTGTCCACAGACGGCGTCTTGGTTGAGGGAATCTTGACTGCGCCGGGCGGAGTCTGTATTCTTCGCACATACAACTGTACTCACAAGTCTCTCACCAGTGTTGTTTGTTATATCATAGAAACAGTGATATCCAACAACCTCAGGGTGTTACAAGTGGCTGTCTAATCCAACTCGAGCATTAAAGTCTCCCAAAATCAAGTGGATGTTGTGAGTTTTCATCTGCTCAAGATGGTTCTCCAAGTGGTTGTAGAACTCAATGTTTGTCATCAGTAGTAGCACTTTCAGTTGGAGCATAAATGGAAGTAATGGTGAGTTTGGGATAACCATGGCATGTGGCAGTGATAATTTTGTTGCTGATGGAATTAACACTCTGTACATGCTGTAGGCTTCTACTAGCGGACCTTATTTTAAATTCGGACTAGCGGACCTTTTTTAATTCGGACTAGCGGACCTTATTTTAAATTCGGAATAGCGGACCTTTTTAAATTCGGACTAGCGGACCTTCTTTCATTTTCGAACTAGCGGAACCTCAAGGTATAGCAAAATCACTGTTCGGACTAGCGGTACTTCGGACTAGCGGACCGTCGGAATAGCGGTACGTCGGACTAGTGGATCGATACCAAAATGCGGACTAGTGGGCCCTATATTCGGACTATCGGACCTTATTTTATTTTCGGACTAGTGGACCTCAAGGTATAGCAAAATCACTTTTTGGACTAGCGGCACTTCGGACTAGTGGACCGTCGGAATAGCGGTACGTCGGACTAGTGGATCGATACCAAAATGCCAACGACTCCCTGACGCTGATTTGTAGCCGAGCTATATATATTAGGCCCATTTTCTGTCATCAGACCATAACTCATCGATGTCTATACCTGCATCTGCACAGCCTACAGATAGTTGGTGTACCTTCACTGGTTGGTATAGGGTTCGCACGATGTATGTAGATACAACATGAGATTTGAAGGCAGATAGACGACGCTTCTCAGGACCAACAGTTATTGATGTTGTGCCGATTTTCCGCTGCCCCGTCATAGAGTCATTTGTTCCCAGCTACCTTCGAGTTTATAGTACTTGGTTTTCTCATTGTGGTTTTCGTAATCGAATTGGTGCCAGAATTATTTTAGCCCGGTCTGCCAAGCTATACGGGTGATTAGCCCTGATTAGCTTTGGTTTTAGGGCACTATTTCATCCATAGTTGGGAAACTAGTTTCCCATAGTTGGGAAGCTATTTAACTCATATATAGTTGGGAAACTATTTAACCAATAGTTGGGAAACTATTTAACCAATAGTTGGGAAACTATTTAATCCATAGTTGGGAAACTATTTAATCCATAGTTGGGAAACTATTTAACCCATAGTTGGGACTATTTACCATAACGGGAAGTAGGACAATGATCAGTAGTGTCCAGAGCTACTCCAATAGCCCAAGGCCTACTGGTCAGATTGTCCCCAGAGCTCCGTCTGTTAGCAGTAGACGCGAAGCTCGGCTATCCAGGTGCTACGCGACTGACATGCACTACATTTGTAATGCATCTCAGTCTTCTAGGATGTGGAGCGTATAAAGACAAGAAGGCTGATGAAATGCCTCTTAGATTTACAACCTTAATAATAGTAAAAGCGAGGCATGAAGATGCATAGAAGAAACATTCAGGTTAGAAAAAGGATAGGAATAAGAGGGAATGATAGAAAGAAAGATTACAACTACGCTACTACATCCAATTTGCCACCTATAGCATTAAATCACCTTATGAAGTGATAGTTTGAAAACAAATTCAATTGTGACCACCCAAACCAATCAAAGTATAGGTAACAGGTATATATATAAACATTACAAGTCTGAAATCCATCAGTAGTTTTAAACCTCAGTTCCCTTAAAAGTCTAAATTTAGTGTACTATTTTCCCGAATGGGTTTCTGCCTATACAGGGTGAGTAAAAAAAATCTGCAATAGTGGAAAGAAGCCATTTTGTTTTTAAAAAACTGAATGAATTTTAAAACTTTTTAAACGTTGCAAGAATGACATATTTAATCTTAACTTTGTGTAAAAAAATGAAGTCGATCGCATTTTCCCGTTTGGCTTTGGTGACCCTCTTTGCTGCACAACCAAATTTACATGTTTGTCCACGAGCACAGTGATTTTCAAATGAAATTGCACACATTGCATTTTCATATTTGAATAGCCCGCCAACAAAAATTATCATCAAAATATAGAACATTATAACTCGGCATTTCATAGCATGGGTAGGGTAAATTGATTATGTTAACTCACATGTAAACAAGAAAGGATGCATGAAATTCCAATAATATCACAAATGTGCTCAAGTTTCCAAATTTGAATGAGAGACACATTTTGTGATCTGATGCATATTTTGGGTACCTCGTGGGCAAACGTGTGAAATGGGTGCACGGGTAAAAAGGTTTACCAAAGGCAAACGGAAAATGATATTGACTTCATTTTTTCACACAAATTTAGTCACAAATAAGGTATTCTTATAACGTTAAAAGAAATTCAAACTTCAACTTAGTTTTTAAAACAAGATGACTTCTTTCCACTTTTGCAGTTTTTTTTGACTCACCCTGTACGTACATGTATAATAAATACAATATTACAGCGTCATATTCCTCCCTATGGTATTAAAATTTACTCCGTGTTTATTTAATCAATTAATGTGCTCTACTACTTGTTAATATTCACAGATAGGCCTACACCTAATGAACTACTACGGTTAGTTGGAGGGACTGGATCGTCTGAAGGCCGACTAGAAATTTATCATAACGGCGTATGGGGGACAATTTGTGACGATGGTTTTGAAACCGTTGACGCAAATGTAGCCTGTGCAATACTGGGTTTGGGATCAGTGGCACAAATTGTAAGTGCCAGTCATTTCGGAGCAGGTAAGATGTATTTTGGGCAATAATTATAACTGTCATTTTTAATATATGCGAAAATGGAATGAGGAGACGTCATCATAGTTACACCTCCCTCGTACATTTTAAATAAACTCAGCTGTTTCATTCGGCGGGTGGGGGGTCACTCAATTACTTTTCTTATTTTTCAAACTTTTTTTAATTTTTAATATGAATGTGTATGGGGGATGGGGGGGGGGGGGGGGGGGGGGCGGGGGGGGGGGGGGGGTGATCGGGGGATAATTTATGACAGGCAAGTGAATCTATTATGTGTAGCAATGGAAAATCTGGCCCAATTACATTACTTGCACCCATACCACTTAATTTAGGCTCTCATTGAGAATAAGCTTCAAAAACCAATACCCAGGCAATGTATCCTTGCAACTAACACTGTTGAATTTTGGAGCTTTATCAATTCTACTAGTGCCTGGTCTAAAGGTTCTGGTGTGCCCAAATTATAAATTATCCGTCTGTGAGTAATCCTACAGTGTTATTTCCCTGAAAATGAAATATTTTAGTGTATGCTTAAGTTTAATGGCTTGAATATAGGTTTTATTATTAATAATAATAATCACTATTTTTTTATATTAATACTATCAATAAAATAACGACTATTACGGCACGGATTTAATTGGATTCTTACCTTTTAATACTTCTCCAGTTTTTCGAGCACTGCAATCTTGAACGCCAATTCTTTTAGCGAAGTTGAACACTTTTATATAGCATTGGACACTTTGTTTAGATGTTCTCATTTTACACACTCTCATATTGAACACATTAACTACATGTTCTGAATGTTAACACTTTCTAAGTTGCACGCCTTCAAGTGTTCCAGAACTGTTGCAATTGAGCACCTGCTCCCAGAACGCGTTCTGCTTACATAAAAGTGTTCAAAACCTGAACACTTAATGCGTGTAACTGTCCAACACCAAGTGTTCCAAATGTAAACGTCTATACAGGGTGTCTCAAAAAAAATTAGGACTCTGTTTCATGACTGTGTAATTCTAATTCTAATCATTGGACCATGACCAATTTAGTCTCAATGTAAAGCCCAATTAATTATTATGATATCCTGAAAATATAAGATTAATCCGATGAAAAATAAGAAAACTAGCGTTCTTTGTGTAAACCATGTCATTTACTGGTTTGTACAATGGGAATTCACACAGTAACAGTCGAGTAACATGCTCGACTTGTAACTCAATGAACCATCCACAGTGGGTTCGAGAACTGTTTAACAAACTATTTTAATTTGCACAGAATATGCATGCATCTGTTTTGCGGATTTTTTTAGCAAGTATTGATTTGTGCCAGAATTAAATGGATTACCAAACTTAACTTTGCTATTGACTGATAGATTATTTACTATGTTGACAATTATTATAACGTATTGAAACGTAAACCATGTTATTTACTGGTCTGTACATGTAGATCCCATTGTACAAACCAGTAAATGACATGGTTTACGCAAAGTACGCTAGTTTTCTTATTTTGCATTGGATTAATCTTATATTTTCAGGATATCATAATAATTAATTGGGCTTTACATTGAGACTAAATTGGTCATGGTCCAACGATTATAATAATAATTACACCGTCATGAAACAGAGTCCTATTTTTTTGAGACACCCTGTATGTCAATGTGGTGTTCAAAATGGTGTTCATGGTTTTAACATCCCGTGTTAAATAGTAGAACATAAAAGGTGTTCCCAAACTGTTACAGAAAATGTGTTTAAAACGTGTTCATTCTTTTAACATCAGGCTTCCAAATATTGACATTGTAGGTGTAAGTTCATACATGAAATACAATTGTAAAAATATATAAATCCTAGTTTTAATCATATATTTTTGTAATTGAGAGCGCTGCCTCCACCATATCTCTTAATGCCCCTTTAAGTATTTACGATAAATATTTAATTCATGAATATATCATTTTCTACAGGGACTGGTACTATATGGCTGGATAATTTGGGATGCGGTGGTGGTGAAGGTTCTCTTAGCGACTGTTCTCATAATGGATGGGGTGTTCACAACTGTGGTCATAGTGAGGATGTTGGCATCATTTGCTCCGAAACTGGTAACATATAACAACTAATTGATTTACAACTATGATTTACAATTTTATTGTGAGAAAGTGTTACAATAAATATTATACAAAGACAATTTTGGGAACGAAAATCTTTATTTTAATTGACTTTAACATTCGTTGATGAATTTAATTTTCTTACACATAACTAAATAATTAATTAATTAATAAATTAATTGAATAAATAAATAAATAAATAAATAAATAAATAAATAAATAAATAAATAAATAAATAAATAAATAAATAGGTGAATAAATAATTAAATAAATAAAAATAAAAAAAATAAAAAAATAAAAAATAAATAAAAAATTTAAAAAAAATTTAAAAAAAAAAAAAAAAAAAAAAAAAAAAAAAAATTCAGAGGTATAGACCTTCCGGAATATTATCGCTACTCTGAGTTTCATGGACAATCCCATACGGTCATTTTGTCCAATCATCAGGCGAAAGATGTCTCTCTGATCGGAGGCCTTTGACACATTGAAAATGAGAATACACAATCAATGGTGTTAAAACCAGCGATCAGAGCAACAAATATATTCCAAAGGAGATCTATACACATTAAGATATCTAAAGATAATCCAAAAGTGCTCAACTGATAAATCAGGAGCGTAATATGTATTGACAGCCGTTTCTGGTTAGACTAGCCATTGAACAAAGTGCTCAATACCGTAAACGGTAGAGCGTATATAAATTCAGAGGTATTCCTCTGAATTTTTATACGCTCTACCGTTTACGGTATTGAGCACTTTGTTCAATGGCTAGTCTAACCAGAAACGGTTGTCAATACATAAATAAATAAATAAATAAATTAATTAATTAATTAATAAATGAATGAATGAATGAATAGGTGAATGAATAGGTAGGTGAATAGGTGAATGAATGAATAGGTGAATGAATTAAATAAATAAATAAATAAATAAATAAATAAATAAATAAATAAATAAATAAATAAATAAATAAATAAATAAATTAGTAAATAATAACAATTGATGATGACCTATAAGCATGTATTTCGGCTGCTTGAGGCTTTCAAAAAAAGACTTTGTATACATAATAGCTCGTTCGTCTGGTAGCCATGTAAGCACAGTCCCTGTATAGCCTAGTGGAGTAACCAATCGCCGCGATAGCGAGAGGGACCGGGTTCGAGGCTGTGCATTTTTAAGGTCTTTGTTAATTTAATTCTCGCCAGTTTGTCCGAGTCTATATATTATTTAAATAAATAAATAACAGTTACGCCCAAATCGTCTTATCTGCGTTGTGATTTGCCAATTCTCACAGCCCATGAGAAGGGAATTTTCCAATATAACCGTAATACTTTAAAACAGCTGGTTTAGATGTACCGCCGGACATACGTTACTCTGCAATAAAATATATCGTTTTTATTTGAATATGTGTAACTATTGAACTTAATAGGGGGTTTTGGTAACTTAAACCAAACTTTGAATATCTAATAATTGACCTTGAACTCTGTGTTACATGAGTATTAAATCGGGGCTTCTGATCAGCCGAAGTGGATTATCTCCTAAAGATCGCCCAATTTGCCACAAAAAACAACAACTTTGAAATGCTAGCAATTGAGATATACAAAAAAAAAACCACCCCATATTGAGTAAATTATTCTCCTATGTTACAGATTTCTCATTTTTAGACTGACCTCGACATGATAACGAGAGGAGATCGATGCGTGTAAGTTCCCTGTAGGATACGAAATAACACATCTTTTGTTGATTTCAGCAATTTAAGTGCAAAAAACGAAAAGAAAGTGCCAAAGTTGGTTTAGTTTCATGTTTGCATGGAGGAATTCCATTCAATATTACCAAAGATATGATTTTTAGAGAAATAATAACATATTCCCACTTCTAATAAAATATAATGTAACTTGCCTAGGGTAATAGACGACTACACATGTGGTAGGTATCTACATTGTGCCAAATAAGGCATCAGCTTTCAGGACAGGCTATTTACTCAGCATGAGCTGCGTTCAGACCTGGCTTTTAACTCGAGTTAAATATTTTATGACCCGTGATAAAATACCTGAAATATTTTCGCTAACTCTACCGATTGTCCACACACAGGCAACATGTCGTTATCACGACCAAATTAACCCGTCAATTTTGACTCGACCGCCTAGAGTTAAGTTCCGGATGTTAAATAAAAGTGGGGTGCATATGTTCCCAGGGTTGCACAAAGTTGTTTCTTCCCAGGATTAAGGTTTTGAGCTTAACTTTTCCTCACCTATACTTTACAGGTTTGATACAAATCAGATTACAATATCATATGTTAGCTATAGTGTTGTTTATGGGGCCCTCACATGTATCCGTGTGAGCTGAGCGGCCCCTTATCGTGTGAAAATGGGTGCGGACGGCGGCACACACGGTGGGCCGTTGCCCGTCCGTTGAACACGTTCAGGGGACTTTGCCGGCCACCGGAGTTTTGAACATGCTCAAAACTCCTGGCGGGTGAGTAAAAGCGGCGGCGAACGTTGAGAGCCCGGTATGAAGACGGTATAAGGACGGCGCACCCGTTTCGCACCCGTTTCGCGCCCATTCGCAGGGCGGTGATGGACGGTAGTGGACGTCGACCATCTTAGCGACGGACTGCGAATGGCCGCATGCAGCCTAGTAACCGTTCGCGGAACGGACTCTCAGCAGGCATGTTGCAACTCTCTAAATGTAAAAGAGCTAAAACTCACTCTTTCGAGAGCTCTAGGAGGAACAGCTCTTTTTTGAGGTGACGTTTACTCTTAAAAGAGCGATTTTCACTCTAAAAAGAGTTAAAATCACTCTAAAAAGAGTTAAAATCACTCTAAATAGAGTTAAAATCACTCTAAAAAGAGTTAAAATAACTCTCAAAAGAGTTAAAATCACTCTGAAAAAGTGAAAATCACTCTTAAAAGAGTGACAAATCACTCTGAAAAGAGTGAACTTCATTTCTTAAAAGAGCCGTCCCTCCTAAAGCTCTCGAAAGAGTGAGGTTTAGCTCTTTTACATTTAGAGAGAGTATTATAGATGTTGGTCGTACGAATTCCGGAATGCAAATGAAGCGGCGACTTGAGCGCTCAGCTTGAAAAGGGCGGTTTGATGATGTAATCAAGACGTTTCGGCCGGTACCCAGGCGTTTCGACCGGTTAGGAACCGGTATGGAGGTGGTATGCACACGGTGAGGACACGGCGAGAACGGTAAGCTAGAACTGTATGAGGCCGGTGAGAACCCGGGACAGACCCGGTGTAGAACGGTATGGACCGAGGACCCGGTGAGGAGGTGTTATGTACCCGGTAAGAACGGTAAGCTAAAAATGTATGAGGACGGTGAGCCCGGTGAGCCTGGTGAGCCCGGTGAGCCCGGTGAGCCCGGTGAGCCCGGTACCCGACCGGTGAGGACCCGGTATAGACCCTGTATATAACGTTATGGACCCGGTAGCCACAACAAAAGATGAATGCGCCCGTTGACATTTTTTACTGATTGTTTGGACTCTGTTGTTTTTCTATTAGACGGTAAGTTGGCCGCCTACCATTACCGCCCTGCGAATGGGCGCGAAACGGGTGCGCCGTCTGTATACCGTACTCAAACCGGGCTCTCACCGTTTGCCGCCGCTTTTACTCACCCGGCAGGAAACGGCAGGAGTTTTGAGCATGCTCAAACTTCCTGCCGGGCGCGGATGGCCGGCAATGTCCCCGGCAACGTGTTCAACGGACGGGAAACGGCCCACCGTGTGACATCATCACCGTGTGCCACCGTCTGCACCAATTTGTCACACGGTAATGGGCCCATTAAGGGGCAATCACATGTATCCGTGTGAGCTGGGCGGCCCCTTACCGTCTTATAGAAAAACAACAGAGTCCAACACGGTGAACAATCAGCAAAAAATGTCAACGGCCGCATTGATATTTTTTTGTCACCGGGTTCATACTGTTTGATACCGGGTCCTTATCGGCCTGGAACCGGGCTCATACCACCTCCTCACCAGGTCCTCACCGGCCGAAACGCTTGGGTACCGACCGAACCGCCTTGATAACTTCATCAAACTGCCCTGTATAAGCTCAAGCTCGCCGCTTCGCTCACATTCCGGGAATCTCTGTAAAATACATTTGTACTCACATGTATCCGTGTGAGCTAGCCGGCCCATTACCGTGTGACTAATTGGTGCAGACGGTGGCACACGGTGATGTCACACGGTGGGCCGTTTCCCGTCCGTTGAACACATTGCCGGCCATCCGCGCCCGGCAGGAAGTTTGACCATTCTCAAAACTCTTGCCGGGTGAGTAAAAGCGGCGGCAAACGGTGAGAACCCGGTTTGAGGACGGTATACAGACGGCACACCCGTTTCGCGCCCGTTCGCAGGGCGGTAATGGTAAGCGGCCACCTTACCGTCTAATAGAAAAACAACAGAGTCCAAGCAATCAGTAAAAAAAGCCAACGAGCTAATTGATTTTTGTTGGTGGTCACCGGGTCCATACCGTTATATACCGGATCTATGCGGGGTCCTCACCGACCTGGTACCGGACTCACTGTCCTCATAAGTGGCTTGCTTACCGTTTTCGCCGGGTGCATAACACCTCCTCACCGGTCCTCGGTCCATACCGCTCTACACCGGGTCTGTACCGGTTCTCACCGGCGTGGTACCGGGCTCACCGGCCCCATACAGGTCTAGCTTACCGTTCTCACCGTGTCCTCACCGTGTGCATACCACCTCCATACCGGCTCCTAACCGGTCGGAACGCCTGGGTACCGGCCGAAACGTCTTGATTATATCATCAAACCGCACTTTTTAAGCTGAGCGCTCAAACTCGCCGCTTCATTTGCATTCCGGAATTCGTACGATCAACATCTATAATACTCTCTAAATGTAAAAGAACTAAACCTCACTCTTTCGAGAGCTCTAGGATGGACGTCTCTTCTAGGAAGTGAAATTCACTCTTTTCAGATTGATTTTTCACTCTTTTCAGATTGATTTTTCAATCTTTTAAGAGTGATTTCCACTCTTTTCAAAGAGATTTTAACCCTTTGTAGAGTGATCGCTCTTTTAAGAGTGAACTTCACTCCAAAAAAAGAGCTGTCCCTCCTAAAGCTCTCGAAAGAGTGAGTTTTAGCTCTTTTACATTTAGAGAGTTGCAACCCTGCTGAGAGTCCGTTCCGCGAACGGCTACCAGGCTGAATGCGGCCATTCGCAGCCCGCGTCGCTAAGATGGTCGACGTCCACTACCGTCCATCACCGCCCTGCGAATGGGCGTGAAACGGTGCGAAACGTGCGTGAAACGGGTGCGAACGGGTGCGCTGTCCTTATACCGTCTTCATACCGGGCTCCTATCGTTCGCCGCCGCTTTTACTCACCCGCCAGGAGTTTTGAGCATGTTCAAATCTCCGGTGGCCGGCAAAGTCCCCTGAACGTGTTCAACGGACGGGAAACGGCCCACCGTGTGTGCCGCCGTCCGCACCCATTTTTCACACGGTAAGGGGCCGCTAAGCTTACACGGATACATGTGATTGCCCCATTACCAGTACCGAAGATTTTTTGTTAGGGGGCATGAAAAAAAAAATTGCGAAGCGCGCAAATTTGTTTGTGGTATGTTACGCTAAAATTGTCAAATGTTGTGTAATTTAGTTAGTTATGATAAAATTGTCGATTTCTTTCTAATATATAATTTTAACTAAATAGATTTATTTTTTGGTGGGTGGGGGCACACAAATATGTGTTGGGGAAATGCCCCCCCCCCCCTTGCCCCTGTAGCATCGCCACTGGGAAAAAGCAATAAAAACAATAAACAAGTTAGTATACCTGCAACCACAGCTCATAATCCAAAGTTACATTTTTTTTCTTCATCTTTTTCACCCTTTTCCCCAATACTTTTTCTTTTTCCACTTGCAGATTTACATTTGTGATCATAAATCGTACATACATTCCAAGTTACAGGCGATACGATTCTTGATTACTTCAAAATCATGGTTTTAGAGTGAAAATAAACTGTCGGATTATCCGACAACTTATTTTTCTCTAGTCTAAATTCACTCTAAAACCATGATTTTGTGGTAATTAGGAATCGTGTCGCTCTGTAACTTGGAATATGTTCATGATTTATGATCCGAAATGTAAATCTGCAAGAAAAACTACTTTTATAAAAAAAATCATGAATAGAGGGCGCTCCCTGGAAAAGATCACATAATATGCCTTTAATGTTTGTATCATTAAACACGCTGAGTAATGGAAACTCACTATTTCCGACATGTTTGGCTCAAGATTTAAACCAAAGCATGCGCAATTTAAAGTAAAGTAAAAAATGAGCTAGGAGTCAACCCTAAAGAACTTTTTGTTCGTTCAGGACATTATGAATTTCAATGTGTTTTTAGAAATTCATGAGGCCTATGTACACGCGTGGGGGTCTACCCGCTAGTCATAAGGGTCGCTAGTCATAACGTGTATTTTCCTATACCCCTAGTGCCCCAGTCAGTCAAGTATCTTAGGGTTAGGGTTAGGTTTAGGGTAGAGTTAGGGTAGGTTTAGGGTTAAGTTTAGGGTAGGATTAGGGTTAGGGTTAGGGTTAGGGGCTATGACTAGCGACCCTTATGACTAGTGACCCTTATGACTAGCGACCCTTATGACTAGCGAGTTTGATCCCACACGTGGCCTATATACAAACAAGGATGACAAGTAAGCGAGCTATGCTTAAAAACAAGGCACGAGTGTGAAATAAACAATACTTGAGCCAGAAGTCTTTAGCAGCAGGTCAATTACATTTGCGAAAGGTCACATTTACCTCGAGCTATCGTACTGCGCTGTCTACACGGTGCGTTAACTCGACTCGACTGGTCGAGATAGGACTTTACCTCTGACTTTTTTCAGAGGTAAATTGGTCGAGTTAAGGTCGGGTTAAGTTAGCTTGACTCTTCCACACGGGCACTAACTCGACCATTCTCGCCAATTTAACTTGACTCGTCCTTAACTCGACCTTTAGCTCGAGTTAAATAGCCAGGTATGATCAGTTGTGTCAGCGGGGGAGCGGGGAGCCATGCATATGTGAGTAAAATCATAAATACTAGAAGTTATGGTCAAAGACAGCCCAGGTTTGGAAATGTTGAATGTAAAATGTGAATCACTGCTCTGGTAAATTAGTGTATTGTAAGTTCGTATTCAAAGACCGTCTCTTTTCGGTCGATCCTTGATTAAATTGTGTGCTTTTTAATATAATTTACGGAAGTTCATTATATGGTTTTATCATTGAGATTACAAAAAATGCCATTGGCATAGCGGAATATTGTAAGGCATCCTTGAACGGGTCCCTGTAGCTTAGGCCTTTGCCTCAATAATGTCTTGTATGCCCACCAGACTAGTCAAGCAAGAGTCGAGTATAGGAAACAATTTCTAAGAGACACTAGTCTTAGAATCCTTTTAGTAAGAACTCTAAGTTCTGTATGAAGAAAAACTTGTGGCATTGCTCCCCAAGAGAGATTGTTAAACCTGATACTTGCTAAATAGATGGCCTACCCGGGGGCCTACCTTCTTCACCAAATAAGTTATTTTATTGAAAATATCCGAAGATTAAGATTTAAATGGTTATATGGTCAAACTTGAACGATAGGTATACTATCTTAGCTCATAACAAACCAAAATGAGCATCAATTGCTAAAAATATTATTGTTTTCCACACTGAACATGGCAGTCGGTTTTCAAGAAAAGAAAAGAAAATCCAATCTACTATAAATGTATAACTGAATTTAAAGATTCAATTATGGAGAGACTGGTTTGTTTCACTATTAGTATTATCAGCAAAGTTATTGAGAAAGTACTCTTACACAGTATGGATTGTTATTATTTTGGTTCAATAATTTCAATGCAAAAAAGGTTTCGCGCAAAATTGAAAGTTAAAAATCAATTATCATCAATTAACATCAATTATCAGTAATGACAATTCTGTGTACTTGGCATAATAAAAAGAGGTTTTTGTTTCATTTCAATTTTGGAATAGCTGGCAGTATGTAGTTTTGATTGCAATTAGAACTTCTTTTGACTTGTCTTTGACCAGGCATGCCAGGGATACACTTTAACCTTAAATAGCGTGGTCTCAGTTGTAGACATGGAATTAAACATCCAAAGCAGGATCGGAATTGGATTAATCTGGAAATCAAGCTAAATATAATGTAGGTCAATGCATCCTTTAGGCCTATAACCTTTTTTCGCACCGAGTAATGACACTGTGAAAATAAGTTATAGGTATTTATCCTCTACAACTTTGACCAACCTAAAGAGCAATTTCATCTTTAAAAAATGAAATGATTAAAATTGGTGTCTTCCATCTATTTTTTATTTTTATCTTTATAAATGGAATCATCTTGGGTATGGGTTATCCCTTTTAAAGGGAATTTTTATCTATTTCCAATTTATCATATTTATCTATTTCCAATTTATCATGTTTATCAAATTTCTGTATGTGATTTGGTTTTAGGATCTGGTGGAATATGGCTTTCTGATTTGTCATGTTCTGGTACTGAATCTAGATTGGCTGATTGTGGACACAGCAATTGGGGTGAAACATCTTGTTCTCACTCACAAGACGTGTATTTAACCTGCATGATAGGTGACTATTTAACCTATACATAGTGTTGAGACGCTATTTTTTTCCCCGTATACATCGTTCACAGTGGCGTATCTGGGGTCTTTTTCAGACGGGGGGGGGGGGGGGGGGGGCAAAGGGTATGGGTATTTTCCCCCGTAAACACCAGTTCGACTCTATTAAGTAAAAAAATTGCGCAGCTGTTTGTTTATTCCTGCGAATGACGTTGCATCCTAAAGTTGATGCGCGCGCAGCGAGAAAAATTTTAACAACATATATCTACACGAATCTGGCCATTATTAAGGTGCATTTTTCTTTCAAACGGTCTTCTATAATGATATTCCTAGACAAATGCGCGCGTAGCGCGAGAAATTGTGCCACTTTTATACTAAATTGCCCATCATCAAACCGGGCAAGGGGCAAAGTTGTCATTTAAACGAGAATTAAATGTAAGTAAATTCCTTAGATTTTCTCTTTCCTTTTATCTTCCTTTTCTCCCTTTCTTCTCTTTTCCTTTCCCTTTCCCTTCTCTCTTTCTCCCCTTCTCTTTCCTTTCTTTCCCTTTCCTTCCCCTTTTCCCTTTTCTTTCCCCTTTTCTATTCCTCTCTTCCCTCTCTTCTTCCCTTCTCTTCGAGTTTTTTAGCCCGGTAGTTTGAGCTGGCCTTCCCGGTCAAAGCCGTCTTGGGGGTGGGGTGCACTCTGCCCCGACCCCCGGGAGATACGCTACTGGTCGTTAATGGTTATTATACAACAACTTTAATTGTTTGCTCCTTATGATCTCAGGAAGAGTTTAATATGCATTGCAACGTAATCAGATCATTTTTGAAGTTTGACCCCTACATCAGTGGCGTAACCAGAGGGAGGCGATATCGCCTGTTGGTTGAGTTTGGCACTGTCGGTTCATTTGACAAGAGGAATCAAGGAATTATGATGGTCAAAAGTGCACATATGAAAAAAATTCGCGCGCTTGGCGCGCATAGTGTCCCCAAAGTTAAATATTATTTAGGACAAGCTTGTTTAGAGACAAAATGTACCTCAATCGTGCTAAAAATAAGAATTGTAATTCTTATGTATTCTATTGCTTTAAGTATCTCATTTCTGCTCAAAAATGTCATATTTTATTTGATTACTCCAATAATTAATGCATTTAGTGTTCTAAGATGCCTTAAATAAGTGAAAAACTTCATTTTTAAATCAAATTTAGTTAATTTGATACCAAAAAAATGACGATTAATTACCTTTAATGAGTATTAATTATTCGTATATTAACGCATGTATTTAAAAGTACATGCGTTAAATTTTCGACTTCGCGACGGACTTGGACGCGCAAAATTTATCATAACTTTGCAGAGGAATATCCGATTTTGTTCATTTTTAAAGCAAATGAAAGCTAATTCTCTGGGCTGTGATTTAAAGCCAATAAATATATCATATAAAACCTCTCAACCCCCAATTCCCCTTTAAACCTGATTACTACCGAAATTAGGCTGGTGCGCCATTTGTCACTGGATATTATTAGGTCCACATTGGTGGCACCATGTAAATCGTAGGCCTTCTGTTTGAACACACGGGTAGCCGGGGTTGGGTTGGGACAATTGTTCCTTTGCATCCTCTTTGTGAAGTTATGCCACAATAAACAATATAAGAATAAATATGTTAAAATCAAATGATAACTTTGAGAGGTTTTCACTAAAGCCTTTGGAAATAATATGGGGTACTATCTACTTGCCAAATATAAATACCCTTTTTTACCGCATTGTAAATCATAGTAACGTCTACATCTCCATTCAATGTCAATAAATTTAAATGTCAATGATGATTTAATCATGATAGACTCGCAACCTCCGGAAATAACAGGCTGTCCGGAAGATATTACGACAACAACCGAACTGGGTACGTCAGGAACAATAGTAAGTTGGATTGCACCTACTGCAACGGACCAGACGCAGGTTTCGGACACCACAATATCTCACGGACCTTCTACGATGTTTGAAATAGGAACAACACCGGTAGCGTACATATTCAGGGACCCTAACAGTAACACAGCTGCCTGTACTTTCTTTGTAACCGTAGAAACAGGTTTGTCAAATCATATCGTATAAATAGCTCTTATTACAATGTACAAAGCTGCAGTGGCGTATCTGTGGTCACATTTCAGAGGGACCAAAGGGTAATTCCCCAAATACCACCACTTCATTAGCTACTCAAACGTCCCTAATCCCTTGTCAAATAGAAACAAAGCATAGGGTCACTCAAGTGTGACAAACTATTTTTACTCTTCAAATTGAATTAAAATAAAGAATGATTGATTATTTGAACAACCATAACTATAGCAGTTGAAAATAGAAAGGAACAAAGATTAGTATTTTTGTTTCTTTCAAACAAGTTTAAAAACACACATATTTTAATGCACCTTGTCGTAAAGGTGAAATTACCATGTCTTACACAGTGGACTGTACCTTTAGTTTCAAATGTATGAATTTCACATGAATGATAGCAAATTACGCTAAATTATTCTAGATGGTAGTTTCAGAAGCATTACAAACGTGTGAAAACCCTAACTTCGGAACAAAATTGAGGGCTCCCTTCCAGAAGGATCTCTCAATTCCCCCTAAACAAATTTACAACGTACATTTTCCTACCAAAAATGACAATGTTTAATTTGCTACTATAATTTGCCAACGATCTTTTAACAAACATTTAGACCGGTTTACTGTATTTTAATTGCCTAGTTGATACAACTCCACCCGAAATAATCGAATGCCCGGACGATATATGGCATATCGTAGAGCTTGGTATATCGGAAGAATCCGCTAACTGGACCGAGCCTTACGCTACAGATCTGTCTGGGACTCCACGAAGATCACAATCGCATGTGCCTCCTACAGAATTCCCTCTTGGTGTAACAGTGGTTGAATACACATTTGTGGATACGTCTAATAACACTGCTAATTGTACGTTTTCAATCACGGTCGATACAGGTGAGTCAGTAGCGTGTGCAGGTTTTCCCTGTTGCCCGAATATCTGTTGCGCGCGAAATGTTTACTATTTACATGCATCTGGCCTTAATTAAGGTACATTTTATTTTAAAATTATATTCATGGAATTATGCGTGGTACGCGTATAAAAACTGGCTGTTTGCAATCCATACTAATTTGGTTTTGATTTCCCCGACTAACGTCTTGAAAGTATAAAATTAAGTAAAATTTCTTGAATTTCCTCGAATAACAGCAGTCAACGATGCCGGACATAAGCTCGTTCAAGGTTTAATTATGCGTACGGGGTTACGTGATCTAGCGAATGGGATGAACGGTTAACGACGGATTAAATTCAAAAAATGATACTGACACTGGAGTTGGATATCCAACTCCTTCGGTTTTAGGGTGAAATAATTTAGTTCCAACGTGTAATGAGTTTTTGAAGTAATATAATCAAAATCCATTTCTACATTGAAACCAACGGAGATTCAAAAATGTACGGTCATTCGTGTCCACCGTCGTCTGTCCCGGCCCCCTTTCGGACACGCCATTAAGGTGAGTGACCTCTAAACACAGCGTATCAAGGACCTTCTACCGTCATGACCGTAGTCCATTGGTGGATAATCATGATGGTCAAATTCCTGTGCCATTTTATTAAAAAACCATCACAATTCCTTACAATTTGACACCTCAAACTTTCATTGATAATCTTACAGTTTTGTTTGCATGGTCATCAAGAAGTTATGAAATCAGATTTGCAATTTGAAAGTAGTCAGGCATGTGTAGATCGTGGCACTATGGAAATGAACTTAAACTTGACGCGTATTGCCTTCGGACACTTAAGTTAAGAAAAACGCAAAGAGAAGATGTGTGTGCTAATGCCTCGGAGCATACGAGAGGTAAATCATAGATTTATTCACAAAAGTAAAACCAAAAATCGCAAAGAATTTAACAAAATTTTGTGTAAAACAGAATCAATCTGATTACAACATAACCAATTTAACATAATTTGTCAACGTATAATTATTTGAACTCAAAGTTCGCATAGAGAATCAATCGGTTTGTGATTCGACTGGAGACTGCAGAGGGCAAGCCCCTACCCCGGCGCCGCTGGCAGTCACGGAGGCAATCACCTTCAAAATAATATCGCAAATCATATTGTCATATCATGACCGATCGAGTGACCTTACATGGGGACTGCAGAGAGACAAGCCCCCTACTCCTAAGGACGCAAGCACGAAAGGAGGGAATCACTAAAAATGTATTGATTTAAGCTGATCAATTTAATTGTGTAATTACTGTACATGAAATAATATGACGTGATTTATATAATTACAAGACACAATAAAAATTCCATTGAAATGGAATGGGGGCGATCCAAAAGAAAGAAGCATGTTTTGTAACCATTTTCTGAAGCATCTGTTGCAAACCAAAATACCAGGGAAATGGTGTATGTATTTTCCATAATTCAAACCAAAAAAACAAATCAAAACACCGCAGTCTAAAAATAGTACAGGAAACCAATATAGTTGATTTGTGTGCAGGGGGGGGGGGGGGGGGGGGGGGGGGGGTACCATCTGAAGAACAATCTAGGTATATAATGACATTGTACTTGGTCTAAAACGTTGGTCCAAGAATTTCTATATAAAAATGTCATTCCGCGATCATGGTTATTATTGACATTTCATTAAATCAACCCAGGAATTAGTATTATATGTATAACCCGAAACTCAAACATCCACAACTAACCACAATATTAGACAACCCCAATTGGGAGGTTTCTCCTAGTAGTCAAACAAGATAAGCTATTATGTCTCTCTGTGGGGAGTCTATAAACATCTCTCTGAATGAACCATCAACAGTCTATGCATCAACTAAACAATTATAGCTTTGACTCCATCACAGACTGCAGGACTGTTAAAATAAACTGCATAGGTATATATGTAATTTACAAAGACTACAAACATGGCTGCCCCACTTATGTCTAGAAAGACCTAAATGTGAATTTTTTTGCAATCTGAAGCTATAAGGGTGGCTTCGCCCCCCAAAACCTGTAATCTGTGAACCGTACATGTACATATTTTTGTATTTATAAATATAATAGCATTTTTAATCCAAAAGACGCATGACGCAATTCAGTATCACTTGTACTGACTAATAATTTGGTCAAAATTTGTAGAAACGAAAAAGAACAATGCCAAAACACTAAAATAATAATGCAAACCTGAAAACATGCAACGAGAATGCCACCAAATGGGCGTGGTGGGTGGGAAAATTTTGGATCAAGAACAACATAGAGAATATACCTCGTCGTAGAAAAACCCGGAGGATTGTGATACACAGAAAGGTGATCGGGCCGAACCCAGACGCGCGGGGAGGGTTCCGATGAATGTAACAGCTGACCTATTGTCGCGATCTAGCCAAGTGGAAAACCCGCGCGAGCCAGGAATTAACAACTGGCAACTTAGTGCCGTTGGCAATTTCAATTCGTTTTGATTTCACCTCAACAAATTGGTATTGTCATCAGACATAAATGCATGAAAGATTTTCACGTTGGAGCACACTTTTAAGCAATCACGTTTATTTACATAACATTTTTTATCTCACCACCTCTTTTTAAAAAAACAATCATAATTTCAAAACATCTTTTATATTTTATGAATGAGGTGTCAAATTATGAGGAAAAAATGTGCCCACAAAGTGTACTTGATGAAATAATGGGACCTGGTCTTGAGCTTTTTGGATTTAGTACAGTCCTCCTCTCAAGACCATCAAAGGCCCTAATTTTTCGATATCGTCAACCAAATTTCGGGCGCTTTTTCTTTTCAAAGTTAAATTCTGAAAACATATTTCCACTAGTTATATATTTTGCTTCTTTGATACAAATTCTGCTGCAATAGTGGACACTACAGCCCCGAAAACCAGCCGATGTCCGACGGATTTTGATTACCTCAGTGGACGTCACGCGACGTGGACAGAACCAACCAGTTATGATGTTTCAGGAAATGTGACAGTGTTGCAGTCGCATTGGCCAGGAATGTTTCTGACAGAAACAACCTCGGTGGTGTACTCCTTCACAGATCCATCGGACAACATTGCTTATTGTAACTTCACCATCAATGTGGTTTGTATGTATACACAATAACATCATCATTAAGTTAAAATTGTCAGCATTATTGTAATGATATCGTTTTCGATTAATCGGAATCTCAACACAATTATAATAATCTCCGTGTTCTTAATTAAAACTAAAAGTTTTCCAAGATTCACATCCTATTGAAAAATAAAATGAAAGTTTTCTGTACTCTTGTTAATATGATCATTTTCATTACCCTTTTTAACAGATGACAAAATGCCACCATCAATTACTGGATGCCCTGATGACATCTTTGTAACTACTAAAACTGACCAATCAGAAACCCCAGTTCATTGGACAGAACCTTATGCAACAGACGATTACGGACGTGTTATGCTCATTGATAGAAGTCATAGACAGAGAGCTTACTTTCCGGTCGGATTGACGTCTGTAAAGTACACATTTGCAGACGATTCTTACAATAAAGCTTCCTGCAACTTCTCTGTAATAGTTGAACACGGTAAGCATTGGAATCGGAAGGGCGTATCAAATTAAAATGTAATCCTACTTTTTGATGTTATATCCCCAAATGGACATACGGCACATATCCCCCTGGCTACAGTCCAAAATACGCGAGCGCACTCCGATCAGCTTTCTGCGCTGCTTGAGAACTCACAAATCTTGCTAACCAATGATAGCCGTGAGGTTAAGCTGACATGTTGCGCAACACGGGTGTCCGTTTCCCGTTTGGGGGTGTGGGTGGGGGTGAGGTTGACTTTGCATTCTTTTTAGCTCTGCTGGCATCGCCTAGAATGCCCATTACTAGTATTTGAATCCAATTTCTAGAAACACTTCAGCAGGTCAATTATCTACCAACACTCTCTCTATGCAGTAGCTGTGTGTGGTTTGTTCTGATACTATTCGTATTTGGCAGCCGTTAACGCGGCTGCTAAATCCTCGATTGTCAGTGACCTGGGAGCTATATTGTAATTGAGCAGTTTGTCTTTGGTCTGGTCACTGTCATTGGGCCACTGGTGCCAGTGATTGGCTATGGCTGTACATGTACATAGTCTGTACATGATGTTATGATGTGCATTACATAATAAGCAGCATTTATTGAGCGCCTAATCAAAAGTAGTCAAAGCGCTGTACAAAATAGTAAAATCATAAAATACACAAAAACACTATATCTTACTGCAACATATTATTATACTGTACAAAGTAAAGAGGGCCTATACATACACAAAATATGACAGCACAATATACAAAGCTAAAAACAGAATGGAATCCGTGGGGCGGGGGATTATGCATAGGAAACAGATGAAATTTGAGAGCCTTTTTGAATTTATAAATAGTAGAACAATTGCGGAGTGAGGCAGGTAGAGAGTTCAATAGACGTGGAGCAATCGCGTAGAAGGCTTTGTCTCCAAGAGCACGCTTAGTACGAGGGATTGTGAGAAGTAATTTGTCATCACCTGACCTCAGATTAGGTCTCTTTGGTATGTACGGAGTGAGAAAGTTTGTCAGGTACATAGGAAGAAGGCCATAAAAACTTTTGAAGGTGAACAACATGAGTTTGTATGTAATCCAGTGTAGCTCTCTAAGGAGGGGTGCAGACGAATCCATTCTGTTTGATCTAAAAATTATTCTTGCGGCCCTGTTCTGCAGTGTTTGTAATATGTTGCGATCTTTCGCTGATATGCCATAAAGTAAAGAGTTTGAATAATCCAAACGAGATAAAACCAGTGACCGGACTAGATGGTGACAGCTATCAACAGTAATAAAACGACGTATTCTATAAATATTCCTGAGATGAAAGTTCTCTGTTTTGATGGTAGATTTAACATGTGCAGTCATGGACATAGTACGATCAAATACGACACCCAGATTTGTGAATGTTGGAGATGGCTGTATAACAGTGTCACCAATTGTGATGGTATTGTCATTAATGAATTTGCAATTGTAATTTGACGATGCGATGAAAAACTCAGTTTTGTCTTGTTTGAGCTTGAGTTTGTTTTTAGTCATCTAGTCACTGAGTGTGAGTCATATGAGTGTACATGTATGTCATATGAATGTGAGTGTGAGTCATATGAGTGTATGGTCACTGAGTGTGAGTCATATGAGTGTATGGTTGGTGTATGCATGTCTTGGTGTAGGGGAGGGGGTGGGGGAGAGGTTGATGAAGGGGTGGGACTAAGAGTAGCTCTGTAGCAGAGCTACGTTCTTTTACGCGAGGTTAACCGCGTGTGACATGCGTCTATTAAAACATAATGTATATAGCCTACTGTAAAATACATGTATTGTTTAGATTTTTAAATTCTTTTTATTTCTTGTCATTTTTCATATATTTGGCCCGATTCGGTTCACAACTTTTTAAAACAAATGATTTTCTGTGAATGCTAAAACAGCCCATTCCAATTTGATGGTTTACATCCAGGTATTTACACCAAATAGGTTCATACATATCTTGAAGTAGAATCTAATGGAGTTTCATAAATCTGATCCTGTTTTAAGCATTCGAATACTATGGCGTCCTTTGTCAACACCATTTGTTGTGACGATCTTGACAATTCGAGTTTGAGTTGCCAGTTGATTTATCATCTGGGGATTTTGTTTATCAGAAGATAAAGAGGTCCTACAAACGTGAGTTTTGCTGTATTTCCACTGGTCTTGATTCATAATCCCGTTTTGGGGAGGCAGGTCTCGAAGCGAGCTGACTCCTTCTTCCATGGGTTGCCCAAATGATAAAATGATGGTAGTGCAATGTAGTCTATGTCACATTTAATAAAATATATGTATGCTACTTAACATTATACCCACAGTCTGTGATGGAGTCAAAGCTGTGTTTGTTTAGTCTGTTGGTAATACTCCAAACAGAGAGACACATAATTAATCTAGTTTGACTAGACTCTTGTCATTTTAAACATAGGAATTCCTGGGCCAACGTTTTTTGACTACATTTAGAACAACATGTCATACCTACAATCTTGTTCAAAACCTGTTGGGACACTATACACGTGCGCATCAAATATCTTCCAAAATAAGTAAAAAGCTGTCAGTTGAAAGTATGATAGTCAAACTAGTTCATGTAAAGCTGCCATCCCTCTCCCCCCCTCCCCCCCCCCCCCCCCCCAAACCAATGTTGGGGCTGATATATATAACACAGCCCGTTGCTGGTCGATGCTTTTATATGGACCAACATTGAGTTTAGGGGGAGGGACCACCGTTTCACAGGACATGCAGGAAGTGTCCCAACAGTTTTGAACATGATTGTATTAAGGGAGTGGAAAAGTGAGCTATAAAAAATACAAAAATCGCTATATCTCGAAAACGGTAGCTTCGATTTTAACCATTCGTTTTAAGAAATGAAGAACATTGCTTCTGTCACATTTCGAGATGAACTTCATAGTCTAATTGCGTATACATATTTAATGAAATACATAAATAACGTTTATTTTGATAAAGTGTCATAGTTTCAAAGTATCTAATTTACAGCGGCGGGTGTTTCAAACGATTGCATCAAGTGGCGGTGCGTCAAGGCGACGAAAAAAACATGTTGTACAAACCTGATCGACTCATTTATTTCAAATCTTAATTGTTTAAACATTTGAAGTAAAATTTAAAATGTAACTAAACTGCCGCGCTGAGATTCGAACCCATGGACAGAGTCTGCGGTGTCAGTCGAAACCACTACACTAGTAGGGCAATACGTTGTACTAGTATAAGTAGATAGGGTATAACAATTTATCTTGTTAAACTAATATTCTTCCTGAGATGATTAAGTATGGAAATACACTTATTATTATCGGTCTACCACGATTAACATTATATACACTTCCATACTTTTCAAAATAATAATCATTTTTGCGAATTCAATACGATTAACCACGGTCTACCAATAATATCTTAAAAGATGATCAATACTTCCTTTCTATTTATTCTGGTAGACCGTACATAGTGTTCTATTGTAATTGATGGGTTGACCGTGGTTGATCGATACGGTGCTAGAGTTAATAAGCAAAACGCCTCTTCATAAAGCTGACTCTCCAGTTAGCTCAGTGGTATGTTTCCTGTCTTAGAATAAGTAGATTACTGGTTCGAATCTCGATAGGTTCTTGTTTTTATGGTTTTGTTTTCGTTTGTTTAGTTTTGTATTTTATTTTGGAAATGTGTGTAACTTTTCATTCTAAAGTTGATTTCGTTTTTCCGGATCTTACGAATGGGTATAATATGTTTAATAATAACATGCGATTTATAGGTAATGTATTACGTTGTCAAATGGATATTTTGTGTTTGTTGACATCTACCTCTATACAAATACGAATACGAGTCCTAATTATTATGGCGTCTCAATTAACATGCTTCAATTAAGAGTATTTTAATCCGAAATAAACGGTCACCCACACCCTACCACAATAACACAATCATTAGTTTAATTAATGACATTATTTGTTTTACCTATATCTTATGAAATAAGTCTTTATTAAAAAGTACCATTTAGGTGCGTAATTCAGACAATGCCCCTTTAAATTGAAGACAATACTAACCCATTCTTTTTTAAATAAACGATACTAATGGTACATTATCGCTCTCTAATATTGCCAAATATGAGATAATTTGGAACTTTTTTAATGCAGTTACAAGGACTTATATGAATTTAGTACATTATTTTTTCAAGGCTTTAATACATGTATTAAGGGAGTGGAAAAGTGAGCTATAAAAAATACAAAAATCGCTATATCTCGAAAACGGTAGCTTCGATTTTAACCATTCGTTTTAAGAAATGAAGAACATTGCTTCTGTAACATTTCGAGATGAACTTCATAGTCTAATTGCGTATACATATTTAATGAAATACATAAATAACGTTTATTTTGATAAAGTGTCATAGTTTCAAAGTATCTAATTTACAGCGGCGGGTGTTTCAAACGATTGCATCAAGTGGCGGTGCGTCAAGGCGACGAAAAAAACATGTTGTACAAACCTGATCGACTCATTTATTTCAAATCTTAATTGTTTAAACATTTGAAGTAAAATTTAAAATGTAACTAAACTGCCGCGCTGAGATTCGAACCCATGGACAGAGTCTGCGGTGTCAGTCGAAACCACTACACTAGTAGGGCAATACGTTGTACTAGTATAAGTAGATAGGGTATAACAATTTATCTTGTTAAACTAATATTCTTCCTGAGATGATTAAGTATGGAAATACACTTATTATTATCGGTCTACCACGATTAACATTATATACACTTCCATACTTTTCAAAATAATAATCATTTTTGCGAATTCAATACGATTAACCACGGTCTACCAATAATATCTTAAAAGATGATCAATACTTCCTTTCTATTTATTCTGGTAGACCGTACATAGTGTTCTATTGTAATTGATGGGTTGACCGTGGTTGATCGATACGGTGCTAGAGTTAATAAGCAAAACGCCTCTTCATAAAGCTGACTCTCCAGTTAATAGCTCAGTGGTATGTTTCCTGTCTTAGAATAAGTAGATTACTGGTTCGAATCTCGATAGGTTCTTGTTTTTATGGTTTTGTTTTCGTTTGTTTAGTTTTGTATTTTATTTTGGAAATGTGTGTAACTTTTCATTCTAAAGTTGATTTCGTTTTTCCGGATCTTACGAATGGGTATAATATGTTTAATAATAACATGCGATTTATAGGTAATGTATTACGTTGTCAAATGGATATTTTGTGTTTGTTGACATCTACCTCTATACAAATACGAATACGAGTCCTAATTATTATGGCGTCTCAATTAACATGCTTCAATTAAGAGTATTTTAATCCGAAATAAACGGTCACCCACACCCTACCACAATAACACAATCATTAGTTTAATTAATGACATTATTTGTTTTACCTATATCTTATGAAATAAGTCTTTATTAAAAAGTACCATTTAGGTGCGTAATTCAGACAATGCCCCTTTAAATTGAAGACAATACTAACCCATTCTTTTTTAAATAAACGATACTAATGGTACATTATCGCTCTCTAATATTGCCAAATATGAGATAATTTGGAACTTTTTTAATGCAGTTACAAGGACTTATATGAATTTAGTACATTATTTTTTCAAGGCTTTAATACAATCTTGTTCAAAACCTGTTGGGACACTATACACGTGCGCATCAAATATCTTCCAAAATAAGTAAAAAGCTGTCAGTTGAAAGTATGATAGTCAAACTAGTTCATGTAAAGCTGCCATCCCTCTCCCCCCCCCCCCCCCCAAACCAATGTTGGGGCTGATATATATAACACAGCCCGTTGCTGGTCGATGCTTTTATATGGACCAACATTGAGTTTAGGGGGAGGGACCACCGTTTCACAGGACATGCAGGAAGTGTCCCAACAGTTTTGAACATGATTGTAGATTGTTCTTTAGTCGGTAAATGTTCTCATAGGGTATATTGACGAACCCCCCCCCCCCCCCCACACACACACACCCACCCCCACCCAACACACTCATAACTCAACGTTATAGGTTTCCTGTACTAATTTTAGATGGTTTTTGTGTGTATTATCATGGAAAATACACCATTTTCCTGGTTCTCGGTATGATTTAAATTTACTTTCCATTTCAGAAAATGGTGATTACAAATCATGTCTCTTTCTCTTAGAAACTGTATTGCATCATTCGCACTCAGTTGGTCCATCCTAAGGACAAACGCGTTCCTATACTTCGGACGCGAATTACTACATAAGAACTATGATCTGAGCTATGTAGGAGAATCAGGTAGAAAATATGCAAGGGGCAGCCCAAATAATCACACTATATATATAATGTTATCAAACCGATCCTTTTTTCAATTTCATGCCCGTGAGGGTCTTTATTTACAAGCTCTCAACATAAAAAGACAATATAATAAACAATGTACATGTACATACACACACAAAAAAACAAAAACACACACCATCAATCGGTATTTTGTAATGACAACATTCACTATAAATAATCAATAATAAATACAGAATTATTTTACAATAAAGGCTCCCATTTTTTAATATGGCCTCCCAGCTTTCCTTTACTCATGGCAATTTGTTTTTCAACTTTTTGCACAGAAAAGACCCATTCTTTAAATTGTATAAAAACCAACCTTGATTCTTGAACTCGACACCTATAAATGTACTTCTTAGCCAATATGATAATCATATTAATGAAATTGGTATTGTTTACCTCATAATACCCAAGACAAACAGTGATATATGAAATAATAATTTGGAATTTCAAATCATTTAACCATTTGATTACTTCCTTCCAAAAGGAAGAAGCCGAAACACACAACCACATTAAATGTTTGACAGTTTCCTTCTCATCCTTACAGAAAGTACATTTATCACTCTCAACTATACCAATTTTAAAAAGGAACACATTAGTTGGTAGAATCCTATGAATAAATCTGTACTGGAAATAATGAGAATGTGCATCAATTGTGCACTTATAAGGTAAAGAGTAAACTTCATTCCAATTGATTTTATTATCAGTAACACTAACAAACTCCTCTACCCACTTGTGCTGAGCGGTAGGTGTGATATTACTCTGGTTCAACAATTTATATGCAAATTGGCTTCCTTTCACTGCATTGTCCAGGTCAATCAATACCTTGGGTGTCTGGCTTTGTTTACATTTTGTCAGATAGCCTTTATAGTGTTTGGAGATCACATTAATCAGACCCAAGTATTTCAAAACATTACAATCAATGTCATACTTTTTCTTAAAGTCAATATATGGCATCCAATGTTTATCATGAATTAAATCAGAGATAAAATTAACACCTTTGATGCTCCATGATTTAAAATACACAGTTTTTTTGTTAATCTTTATATATGAGTTATACCATAAAACATCATCAATATTACCTTGACAAGCATTTCTTAACTTAAACCAGGACTTCAAAACATCTTTTAGAAATGTGATACACATTTTATCATAATTAAAATCAGAATGAGCTGCAGGTTTACATGACCATATCCAATCACCACCAACTTTTGACAATTCATTCTTAAACAAAATTTTCCACTTCCCTTTATTCTCACTATTCAAAAATCTTTTAACCCAGGCAATATTTAGAGAATCAATAAAATGGTAAATATTTGTCATTTTCAGACCACCATTCTCTTTATTACAGTACAGTACGTCCCGTTTGATTTTATCTGGTTTCCCGTTCCAAATAAATTTGAACAAGATTTTCTCAACCTTCTTAACAAAATTCATTGATGGATTTGGCAAAATAGAAAACAAATAAGTCAACTGGGACAAAGCTAAAGATTTAATAATTGTTATTTTACCAATTGGCGTGAGATCACGTTGGGACCAGATATTAAGAATGGAGCTCAATTTCTTACACTGTGGCTCGAAATTAAGCTCAGAAAGCTCATTTCTGTTAAGTGAGATCATAACACCAAGAAATCTAATCGGACCTTTAGTAAACTTATACTTCTCATCAAGAAAAGTATTCTCATTATCATTCTTCAATGAACCAATGTTTAAGAACACAGATTTATCAACATTTAAATGTAAACCAGATATGGACCCAAAATTGTTCACAACTTTAATTGCTTTCAAAATTGATTTTTTTAGAACCATCTAAAATAATTGTGGTGTCATCTGCAAATTGGGTTATTTTTTACGTGAGTCTCATTATCAATTTGTAGACCTTTAATATCATTGTTATTTCTGATAGAAATAGCCATCAATTCTGCACATAAAATGAAAATATAGCAACTCAGCGGGCATCCTTGCCGCACACCACGAGATAAATCAAAATATCTGGAGACATGACCATTATTAATTACACAACTATTAATTTGCGCATAAAAAATTCCTATCCATTTTCTCAACTCATTACCAAAACCAAAGTACTCCAGGCATTTTTGAACATACTTCCACTCTAATTTATCATAGGCTTTTTCAAAATCAATGAAGAAAAGGGTACCAGGCATATTGTTTACATCTGCATATTCAATTATGTCAAGAACTAGCCGCACATTTTCACCAATATACCTGTTGGATAAGAAACCTGTTTGATCATTAGAAATACAGAGCTTAATACCTTCTTTAATCTATTTGCAATCACTTTGGTAGCTATGTTGTAATCAACATTGAGTAGTGTAATAGGTCTCCAATTCTTTAACAGCTCCTCGTCCTTACCATCTTTGGGAATTAAAGTTATGACCCCTCATCTTTGACTTACAGATAGCTGACCAGATTGAAAAGCGCTATTAAACGACTTAACTAAAATTGGACTAATCTGGTTCCAAAATATTTTGTAAAACTCAATTGGGTATCCATCTGACCCTGGACTTTTACCATTTGGCATAGATTTAATAACATTTACACATTCACCAATCGAAATAACACCTTCACACATGTTCGCCTCGTCACTTGATATTTTAGGAATGTCATCTACAGTGATATCAATTTTATGAAGAATGTTTTCATCTATACTATAGTCAATATTGCTTGTATACAACTTCGAATAAAAATCAACTTCTTCATTAAGAATTAAATCACTATCAGTTATTACATCACCGCTATCATTCCTTAACCGGCTAACATTTTTTTTTGAAAAATTCCGCTTCTCAAGATTTAAAAAATAACTAGAGTTCTTCTCACCATCTTCGACCCATTTAGCTTTACTTCTAATCATTGCACCTTTAGCTTTATGGTCATAGATGGATTCCAACTCCATTTTCTTGGTATTCAAAACAACAAGGTCTTGAGGATTCGTGAAATGACCATACAATTTTTCAAGTCTATTAATCTCCTTTTCAAGATCATTCTCATTTTTGTTGCGCTCCCTGGCTTTTTTCTTGGAATACCTTATAGTGTCTCCTCTAATGACACATTTGACAGTCTCCCATAAAAGCTGTGGATCTGCCTCCTTATTATCATTGGTAACGATATCAATATTGTCCTTTATCATATTAACATATTCGATGTCATTCAATAAAGAAACATTTAACTTCCATAGACCTTTGCCAGGCTTCTCGTAATTATCATTCAACAACAATGAAACCATACTGTGATCAGTCCTATACCCATTTAAAATTAAACTATTTTCAACACACCCTTTAAGAGTCTTGCTAATTAAAAAATAATCTAAACGGCATAAAATTGGTGGGCTTGTATTTGACCTCCATGTGTAACATTTACTGTTAGGATTATTATCCCGCCAAATATCAATCAGACACCTTCTCTTCATCATATCCAAAATTTCTTTCTGTGCCTTAAAATTAGTCTGCATTCTACCACCTTTTTTATCCAATATTAAATTAAGCACACAATTATAATCGCCACCAAAAATGAGTGAATCACACTTAAATTGGTTAAGAATAATATCAATCTGTTTAAAAAATTGTGGGCAATCATCGTTTGGTGCATAAATACCGTTAAACTTCATCTATAAGCACCCATTGACTAATAGTTAATAAGCAGAGAATAGATAAAAAGGTATGAGCGCCCTCTTGGATCTAGAGAAATTAGCACGAATTTGTTTAGTGTATTCGATATTCAATAATATAAAGTTGTATTACTATCTAAATAATTTCATGGACAGACGAATTGCTCAGTTGGTAAAGCGCCCGGTAAAGCGTCAACTTCAGTATCACGAGGTTGGTGGATCAATTCTCAACTACACCTTTTGCAATTTCTTTTGAAATCCAAGTGATATAGAAATTAATGCAAACTTGAATGTAAAATTATTACTCAATTATACTAGCTTTATTGTTATTTTTCAAAAAACAAGCGCATAATTAATTTGATTGTATAAAGTAATGATCTTAATAGTCCAACCTTTTTATAAGCTAAAACACATTTATACTACAAATTAACCACAGCAAAATGTATTCATTGGCTTATTTTAAATGTTTCACACAGTAATCTTAAACGTTTCCTTCATCATGATTTATAAGGGCAAATTATGATGATGCATATTAGGTTGGTAGATCAAGTTAAGCAACAAAATGAAAGTAACTATGCAAACCACTATAATCCTGGTCTCACAGGATTATAATTGAATGGCTATTAAATCAATTTATTTTCAATAAGATAGAGGGCCGTCCATTTATACCGACCCATCAATCATACATGTAGTTATAAAACAGTATCTGACATAGCACTCCCGTTTAGATCAATTGGTAAAGCCAGCGCCAACAGTTTGGGCTAGGGCAATTGTGATCGCAGGTTCCAGATGGCAATACCTGGTTCGAATCTCACTTCAAGACTTCTTCTTTTGGAAAGTTTATAAATATTTACGGTGTATATTAAATTCTTAACTTTGTTTTTACCATGAATAAATAGTGAATCTATCTTCGTCTTTAATGTGGGTTTTCCCTCTTTTTTTCCCTCTCTTTCTACTATTTTTAATTTTAATTTTAATGTTATCACAATCGTTTATAAATAGTACAAACATTTAAATCAACCTCAACGACTTAGTATTTTTGTGAAGACATGCATGGATGGAGTACAATGAGACAATACGTTGATTACAATTCACTGCTTTTCAGTTCAGCTACTTATGGTATTTTGTTAAGTTGTGGTTTTTGTGAGGAGTTGGCCTTTGTTGGTTCTAGATGACAATTCCTAATTGAGTTTATAGAGACACATACATGTACATGTACATGGTTCACAGTTGATCGATACAAGCATTAGCTTCATGATACAAGCATGTAGCATGTCTATCGAATTTGGGGCAGAGGACTTCTTTAGTGATATAGACCATGAAGCTTCATGTATAGACACAGTTTCGTAATTCTAAAACTAATCCGTTATAAATCAATAACACGTGGCCACTATACTACCATTTACATGAATGTAATGCATGACCTTCAATACCACGTGAGCTGCTCAAACTATGACATGTTCATTAGGCGTGCAATTTAAAGGCAATCCGTCAAACGTGTGTATTATAGTTCCGAAAAACTTAAACAGACTTAAAAAGATGGATGGTGCCGTAATAAGTCCTTCGCGTGATTTCTTTTATTATTTTCCACTCAGTTTTGTTTTATTTGTTTTGTGCTTTGTGTTTCTCTAAGAATAGGTATGGCACAAACGTGTAATATCGCGTTTCGAATCAATGAGAACAACAGGCAAACAGTCAAAACGTTATTGACTGGCCATGGCTTGCGTGTCCAGTTTGATTAAATTTTGTTTCATTTAAAAAATATATATATAAAAAAACCAACGTAAAAGATAGATTCCTTGTTCATTCATGATAAAAATAAAACACGCTCAAGAATTTGAAAATTATGACCTTTCCAAAAGAAGAAGTCTTGAAGTGAGATTCGAACCAGGTATTGCCATCTGGAACCTGCGATCACAATTGCCCTAGCCCAAACTGTTGGCGCTGGCTTTACCAATTGATCTAAACGGGAGTGCTATGTCAGATACTGTTTTATAACTACATGTATGATTGATGGGTCGGTATAAATGGACGGCCCTCTATCTTATTGAAAATAAATTGATTTAATAGCCATTCAATTATAATCCTGTGAGACCAGGATTATAGTGGTTTGCATAGTTACTTTCATTTTGTTGCTTAACTTGATCTACCAACCTAATATGCATCATCATAATTTGCCCTTATAAATCATGATGAAGGAAACGTTTAAGATTACTGTGTGAAACATTTAAAATAAGCCAATGAATACATTTTGCTGTGGTTAATTTGTAGTATAAATGTGTTTTAGCTTATAAAAAGGTTGGACTATTAAGATCATTACTTTATACAATCAAATTAATTATGCGCTTGTTTTTTGAAAAATAACAATAAAGCTAGTATAATTGAGTAATAATTTTACATTCAAGTTTGCATTAATTTCTATATCACTTGGATTTCAAAAGAAATTGCAAAAGGTGTAGTTGAGAATTGATCCACCAACCTCGTGATACTGAAGTTGACGCTTTACCGGGCGCTTTACCAACTGAGCAATTCGTCTGTCCATGAAATTATTTAGATAGTAATACAACTTTATATTATTGAATATCGAATACACTAAACAAATTCGTGCTAATTTCTCTAGATCCAAGAGGGCGCTCATACCTTTTTATCTATTCTCTGCTTATTAACTATTAGTCAATGGGTGCTTATAGATGAAGTTTAACGGTATTACATACCGTAAATATTTTACCAGACACATTAATATCAGCTATAACAAAACGGCCATTTGGATCACAGTTATACTTTAGAATGGAAAAGGCTAAACAACTATTAAATAAAATTGCAGTACCTTTGCTATTACTACTACCATGGCTCCAGAGAGTTTTACCTCCCCACTCATTTGTCCAACATTTAACATCATTTAAAACACTATGAGTCTCTTGTAGAAAAATTATTGCCGGCTTCTTTTCACGTAGCCAAAGGAAACATTCATGTCTCTTATTCTTATCGCGAAGCCCTTTAGCATTCAAAGTCACAAACTTTAAATCAGTCATAAATGAGTTTTGTAGAGTCACACAATATAAGCACCATTGATGGTATCACATGAAGAGACGAAGACAGCGAGAACTTGTAGTTTTTTACACAATAATAACAAAACAACATTAACTTCCTTGCATAGACCATAACCATGGTTTTATGAAAGTTCTGCTCTGCAAGGGAATATATCTGGATTTTATGGACACATATCCAATGTTCCGTACGCTCTCGTGGAAATAAATATGAACACTTGAAGTCACTTTAGTCACTTACTTTACTGTCAGTTATTTGTATTTACAAAGAAGATTTGCGTGGAGACACACGAAGAAAAGAAGAAACAAAAGTTGATTTAGAAATCACTCGCTTTTTTGTTGTAGAAGGTACCATCCGGATTCACCACCCGGAGGGTAGCGGGGAAGTTTACGAAGACTTTCCTGCTTGGATCCTCTTGCAACAGTTCCCATCTCTTTCTCCACAGTTTTTTTCTGGCTTCTTGCAAGGTCTTGCTGAGATCCTCTGCTACAATTATCTTTGCACCAGAGAGGGGGTATTCTTTTAGATTCTTAGCTGCTCGCAGAACTTGCTGTCGTTGTGAGAATCTTAAAAAGGCAATTATGATTGGTCTGGGTTTAGCTCTAGGCTTATCAATATATGTTGGCGTGCGGTGAGCCCTCTCAATATCTATAGCTTCTGTAACTTTAAGGTTCTCACGGAACAGCTTGCGTACGAAGTCAGTACATTTCAATTCCCCTTCTGCACCCTCAGGTACATTGAATAAAACCAAATTGTTACGTTTTGATCTGTTTATAAGGTCATCGACTTGCGCAGCTAGCTTATTGTAGTCTGTCTTATCCACCTTTTCTTTAAGTTCAGCATTTATTATCTCTTGGCTCTGCTCAAGGTCTTCCACTTTCTTGTTCATAGTTATCATTTCGTTCTCCAGTTTGTCCAGTTTATTGTCAATACTATCCAAAAGACTTAACTTGTCTAACTTACTCATAATGGCGTTAAGCTTATCTTTCATGTCGTTCATATCATCATGGTCTCCGCTGCGCTCAACGCCAACAGCGTCCATGTTAAGTCTGTTGAATTCGGCACCCTCTTCGTCTGCCGTATCAGTAGAATAAACTCGCCGATATTTTTCACCTGATTTCCGGCTTTCGGCTTGCTCAGTTCTCCTTCCCCTTGATCTTGGCATTATAAGGGCTTATTTAACTGGAATTATAACGACTTCATATCTAGTCTATATGGTAAAAAACAGCAAATTCCACGGCAGCAAACGGAAACAATTTGTTTACGACTCCATGGACAGTGTTGCCAGATCCCCGGTCCTGACGAAAGCTTGGTATCCTAAACTTGTCCGAAGGCGAGTCCGACAAACTCGTTACCTAAAGATTATTATGAATATCCGTCGTAAAAGCCTTATAAATTCTCATTCCAGTTGATGTCACTGCAACAAACTACTCCTGCCCACCGGATATTATCCAAGATATTGACACTGGGTCACTGAATACGCCTGTGTATTGGAATACACCAAGAGCGGTTGATCTTTCGGGAAACGCTTCACTCGCGTGGCATAGTCATTTTTCTGGAGAGAATTTTGCTGTAGGCAAAACAACTGTAAAATACGTGTTTGTAGACGATGATAGCGGGAATCAAGAAAATTGTACATTTATCATTACTGTACGGGAAGGTAAGATAGACATCAGAATTTGTCAAAAATTAACAATGCCAATGTATCTGTCAACGGGACACATTACGTTTCAGATACCTGTATAGTTTGAGCCCGAGTTTGAGATATTTTTTGACAGGTTGAACTGGCCATGAATCTTGTATTTGCGTGTGAACGTGGTGTGGTGTAAATGGTGTGAACACCCTTACCCTGGACCAACTGTCGGGACACCAAAAGGCAGTCTACACTCATGTGACGTGCCTTTCTACATGTGTTGACATTTAGCCCAATTGGGCTGTATTTTGAAAGTAAAATCTTCTCTATATCGTAACTTCTCTCGAAGTTTGAACTTTTTATTTTACAAAAATCTGAAAATAGCACTGGTTTTTTAGACAAATTGAAGTTCAAACATTGAATTTCTTAACTCAATAACTTTGCGTGTTGGTCTATTAGTTCCACCATAGAATTGGTCGAGCCAACACCATTGACCGCGTGCACCTGGAGGATAGTCAAGGCAGTCTAAGTACAATCTTTCCACATGACTTGATGACTTGCCACACATGTTGAATTTTAGCCCCATTGGGCTAATTTTTAAAATTAAAATCTGCTCATGGGATTTTTTATCTCGAAATTTGAGCTTTTGATTTGACAAAATGTGAAATATCAATAGTTATTTAACAAATTGAAGTTCAAAGTTTGGATTTTGAACATAGCCATCACTTTCAAAAATAACATTTTGGGAAATCAATGGGCTTTGGGTTTTTTTGGCCACATTTAGATAATTGACTCATGTCACTTCGCGCAATTAAATGCATTGTTTTGTCCCGCCAGTGTTAGTATCAACATTACATTTTTAGCCTGGTCACCTTTCATACTCCCACTTTTTTGCTATTCGCCGTCACTTCTTCACCACACTGTTTAGTTTCCAAGACACTGATTTGGGAATACATTATTCAAGACCCCATGATACCATGTACCTATTTGTGAACAGTTCAATCCCGAATAGGAAGATCCAATTAAAGGAACACAAAGTAGTGTTGAAGATTTTCTTTTTTTAAATGATTTACTTCAGAATTCAAGATGAACGTTAAAAATTACCATTAGTGTTGTTTCTACACACAAAAACACACCACAACTTGATTAAAACAATACCATCGCTATAATTAATTTAACCTTTTCTTTAAAACGACCTCTATGTTGATATGGTTCACGTTATGTATCATGCGTGCTGCAGGGGGACACTGTTTGACGTAAAATGCTGATCGCGGCTCGATCAGCATTTTTGAATCGACGTTTTGTTGAGGGCTGATTTTTCTTAATCCTTATAGGTGTAAGTTCATACATGTAATACAATTGTAAAAATATACCAATCCCAGTTGTTATCATAATTGAGGGCGCAGCCTCCAACACATCTCTTAGTGTCCTTTTAACGTGTACCATCCTGTTGTATCCTCTCGTTTCAGTTGATATTCTTGCACCAACCGTTTCCAACTGTCCACCAGATATCACGGCACCTAATGGGATTGAGAGACCAGTACGTAGTTGGTTAGAACCATTTGCTACTGACTCGACTGGTAATGCCACTCTGCTTGCAAAGACACATTCTCCTGGAGATAGATTTGTAGCAAGATCTACAAATATCATATATTTCTTTCAAGATTCATCAAAGAACGTGGCCATCTGCAGCTTTTACGTCATCCTCAAATCAGGTACCCTTGTAATAAACAATTTGTAGAAAAAACATCATCTACGACGGTATAACAATCCAAAATAATTGCAATAGTTGTTTACCTTGCGTTGCGGTATTATATGTTATTTGCAATGGAGAATGAAGATATTTGAAGTTTTGATGCACCATTGATAAGTTGAAGGTCACCTATTTCGCCAAACACATGTCTGATATCGCAGTTGGTGATAATTATATGGGTGGCCCAGCGTGACCTGCAATGAATTGCCGTACGTTGCGCCCTTGGTTTTTTGGTGTGTTTGTTTTTGTTTGTTTGTTGTTGTTGTTTTTTGTGTGGGGGATATAGGGCTAGCGCATCGCATCACACGCAAAATTACTCCTAGTATAGCATATTACTCCGCATATTACTCAATTATTGTGAATAATGTTAATCCAATTTTGATATTATAGATCAGAATACTCATTTCCAAGTGGATACAGCCGCCCCCAACGTTTTCAACTGTCCATCTGACATTTACAAATCAGTTGAGTTAGGCTTACCTCATGTGGCAATATCGTGGTTGTCCCCATCAGCTCTAGACCTACACGGAGGTGTTACGATGGTAAACGCATCGAACAAACCAGGAGACATCTTCGTTGTTGGAACAACTACAAATGTGTCATATATATTTGCAGACGATGCCGATAATCTCGCAACGTGCAACTTTTTGGTCACCGTGACACAAGGTAGGAAATCACTTGACATTTGAAATTACTCTGATTCCACGCTAACACTAAAAAACACCCTAACAACCCAGGTATGACCAAATCTCATAATACAATCTTATTCCAAAAATGATAGAGTTGTATTACTCAAGTGGTTCCCATGATCATGATGATAGAAGCTTTACTTAGAATTTGCCCATTTGAGAAGAGTACACAATCAATATAGTGGTTAACCACTTTTCGGGATAATTTGCACTTCTTTTTCCAAAGGAAACATCTCTCAGGCCTAAAAGTTTGCAGAGATAATGAGACTAATACGGGTCACCCACCTTTAAAATGGACATTTTCTAAAAAAGTGTAAATGGTTTTTAAACACTTGTTTCTTATTCTATGGAAATTATTTCTTCAAAGTTTACATAATATCTTTGTTGTATTTTTCCCAATAGTTGACACACAACCACCTGACATTTTGTTTTGTCCTGACGCCATTAGTGACACAATTGAACTGGGAGGTGTGAAGAAACGAGTGTATTGGTCAGAGCCGCAAGCATCAGATCTCTCAGGCAATGTCACATTGGTATCACAGAGTCATTCATCTGGTCACTACTTTATTGAGGGCAAAACGGAGGTCAATTACACATTTGTTGATTTCTCTGGCAACGTAGCAGTATGTATGTTTGAAGTATCTCTGAATTCTGGTAAGTAACCTGTTCTACAGAATTGAGTTTATAACTTCCCGCCAAGTGAAGTGAGTGTTACATTGGGTGACACAAACAGTTGTGAAAATGGATTTGTGTCCGATGTTGTCAAGTTTGAAGGACAAACATCATATGGAAACGAATATACAACATGTGGAGTATGTCTATTCACCATTTTTCTTGTATTTGATAGCGTGGATAAAGATATCTTTTAATAATATATATCTTTTATAAATATTAAATTGTACTTCTAAAACACAGTTGACACTAGAGCGCCTGACATCTTCAATTGTCCACCTGATGTAAATACTGTTATGGAAATAGGATCAATAGGATCTCACGTGTCTTGGACAGAACCAACTGCTATTGACGCATCTGGCAATACAACCTTACTCACCCAGACACATTATCCTGGAGGCCTGTTTAGAGTGGGAGACACCAATGTTATGTATCTGTTTGCTGATTCATCGAATAATATTGCGGCTTGCAACTTTATTATCACAACAAGTTTAAGTGAGTTGGAGAATTTTGTTTTATATGTACTGTTGAAAAGAAAAGTTTATAATAAACACAAAAGAAGACGCCAACATTATACAGATATTGAATGTTTAGCACAATAATAAAAACATTACCCGGAGCGCGAGGTGAACGCCTCGTTCAAAAGAGCAGCTCTCATTTCACCGAGAAAAGAAATGATATCGTGCCAATACAAACATTCATTCAAATAGAAGTAACAGCCTCCAAGACATCACAGAAGAAACCTTTAAATGATTGTGTACATCAATCAAAAAGTCAAATAACTATATTTTTTATGTAATATAAGCCTACACGATCGCGTCGGTTCCGTTCTAGCCCCCCCCCCCCCCCAAAAAAAAAAAGGGAGAGAAAAGAGAATATCCTAATTTTCCTGATTTTAATTCAAAATAGAGACAATTCTGCGTAAAGTAAGAATTGTTGTGCTTGCTTCAAAAAAGATTTAAGATAAAGGTATGCGTCCTCAGATTCGTCAAAACGGCGTCACATAGGCCTAATATTAATAATTTTCCCTATTCGAGGCTTACCATGTATGCAACCTTTGTAGCGAATATTTATTTTATTACATCACAATAGTACTTGCACCGCGTGATAGTATATGTAATTCTCCTCGCGAAATAACTCTAGATTTGCTGCATGCGGGTGAAAAGGGACAAACTCTCATGGCAACCTCGGATGTCACGGTTCGCAAACGCTCCTGTTATACGAAACTGCAAATTGTGAGCTCTTATATAAAACAAAAATAAATGAAATATTAAGAATTTCATGAAACACCTCATTGTACTAAATTATGAAGATTAAGCATTTGCATATTATTTCAATTGAATCACACAGTGGACTCTACACCACCAACTATAATAAATTGTCCTACTCATATCTACACCTCGATGGAGATGGGTACACGAGGAATTACAGTGTCATGGAACGTACCGTTTGCTATAGACCAGTCCGGCAAAATTACATCAATCTCATCGCATGAACCAGGTCAAAGCTTTCCGGAAGGATCAACCAATGTTGTGTATCAATTTGAAGATGAATCTAGAAATCGAGCTGAATGCAACTTTACAGTGTTTGTTGAACTTGGTGAGTTGTGATTTTTCATCATTTTAAAGTCTGATGTAATAAAACACGACTGTATAGCACGTAATGTTTAAAACTACAGCATACAATTTCTTATGCACAAATTGATTGTATGATATTTCTATATTTCTTGTTACAGTTGATACAATACCGCCAACAATAGAATTCTGTCCCGAAGCTATCACCGATACCATAGAACTTGGTGTCATGGATAAAACTGTGGCTTGGTCAGATCCTATAGCGTCTGATGTATCAGGCACAGTGTCCTTGATATCACAAAGTTACTTCTCTGGTGACGTTTTTATGGTTGGTAAGACGGAGGTCAAGTATGTCTTCATTGACGGGGCTGGTAATGAAGCAATGTGCAAGTTTTATGTAACACTGATTACTGGTAAGTACTATTGTGATTGGACATAACTTGAAGATGTTTTGGTAAAACTAATCAATTTGCAAATAAATAAAACCAGAACAGTTCCATCTGATCAAGGCAATGCCTTGATTTGATATAGATTCGACGTTATGAAACTAAATTCCAATACTGGTTCGCGTGGTATCACAAATGGTCATAGCAATAAAATTTCAAACGGTAGGTTTCAACGTTCACATGGAATTCTGGGACCAAGTTTTTTCTTTAGCACTGTAAATGTCACACATTATTCAGGAAATAACACACTCAATACCAAGATTAATTTTTAAAAATGATCAAAAACCGTCAGTTCGAGTCATTAGTCTGCTGATGAAAGGTGTATAGCAACACCTGCATATTCCGAGTAACTATTATCTTGCATTTAGAACGAAAGATCTATTTCAAATTATGAATCCACAAAGTACAATAATGCAATGCAGTGTGTGAAGCGCCTACCCAGCTTGAAGCTCATAACACGCTGAAGCTTAGTGACAAATATAGGTTTTTTAACTCAGTGAAAATGTTCTGAATTTTATCATTGATTATTGAAAATAATTGAAATTGATTGTGTGTCCTATTATAGTTGTCTGAAGCTTTCATTATACATGTATTTGTCGAACTTAGATTATATTAGATTTCAAACAACCCAGCAAACACATAACGTTATATCTTTGAAGTTCATCTGGATTATTACTGAACATCTGAGATTTCATTTCTTTTTGAACTAATCCAATAAAAAGTGAATAAGATACTCAGAATTTTAGTTACGTTTCACGGCTAAACTACTAAAATTGTGAGTATCTTATTCATATTTGTATTGGATTTGTTCAAAAAGAAATGAAATCTCAGACATAACGTTATAGTTGGGTTGTTGTAGTTTGATTTATTCTTGAAAACCTTTATATACCACGTCATTTTCACACACCCATGACAACACCCCGTCTTCATGACGTTGTATGAACTTTAGCACGTTCGCTTTAGACGTCTTAAGGACCACGTTGTCCAAAAATATTAATGTACGGGTGAACGATAATTTTGAACATTCCCACAATCTTCGATCATCGGTTTCAATTAGTACGAGTAATGCGCGGTTAAATTTGACCACTTTTATAACTCTTGATCATAAAGTTGCATGAACGGCTTAAGCTTGTTGATTTGGACATCATAAGGAAATCATTGTACAAACGATTTGATCCGATACAAGAAACACAATAATTTCACCAAAGTAATTTCTTTTGTTTTTTAAATGTTACAGTTGACTCATCGTCGCCAATTATAGTGAACTGCCCTCATGTGCACATTCACACCACGGCTGAAGTTGGCACATTTCATGTTCCAATATTCTGGAACGAACCTTCGGCCTCTGACGCCTCTGGAGTTACTCATCTCCAATCTACACATAAACCTGGCCAAACATTCTCTGTTGGTGTGACAAATGTATCTTACAAATTCACTGATAGCTCGTATAACTCAGAATTTTGCAATTTCACCGTGATCGTTGACCAAGGTAACGAAAGTGTGCAAATTGTTATCAGGATCCGCAATTGTCGGATGTACCCAGACACATTAACAACAATCCCTAGCCGGCCTCTGAAGACATTTTACGAAGTAAAATTATATTTCCTTTTGAATTTTCCCAGATTACCAAATTAATCACCTAAAGATAAAACCCGCTTGTTGAATCTTATGTAAAGGTGTTCTATATACAGAATCTGTAGAATGACCTTTTATGGTTTAACCACGTTGGATCGAGGTATTTCAATCATGATGCATTGGGAATATGATTAATAAGCTTGTATATAATGCACAATGATTGCTGTTGCCCATTCAGCTGTTGAAATCAGGTTCGATTGATATGTTTTCTTTGTCTTCAAACACAAATTAGGGAGACCCTATAATTACATGATATTAAGGATCATTTAGGCATACTAGTTTTAACATAGAGATTGACACATCAGACTCAAATCCTCTATGGATCTATTTACTTAAAAAGAGAAACAATGTGCAGTAACATTTTGTTAAGATTTCACTTTGTTTATATTTCAAAGGTTTGAAACGTAATAACTCTTTTTGTTGGTTCGGTAGTACATATTTTGAAAGTTTAAAAATGAAAAACCTCAGGAAAGTACTAATCTTTAGACATTCACTCTTATTACGCAATAACCTTCAGAGACAATCGTGTAGGTGTATACGTAGGCCTATGCAGGTTTTCTTTAAACAATGGCGAAGTTTCGTCAGGTTATTAACGTGAATAATATTTATTTATTTATTTATTCGGACACATACTTTTAGAACAGTGGCATCCGCCAAACTCGGCGAAAACGTGCATAAGAAATCAACATACAAAATAAGGAATTTAGTAAATGGGCCTATAATACAGCTTAGACCTTTATTCTAATACTTTTGTCCCTGATATATCCAATATGGCATTTAGGCCGAAAAATTCGAACATTTTCTGAAGTTAGTTTTCTAAAACTTTTATGAACATGATGAAGTCATAAATAATATCAAGCAGTTTACCAACCCAATGGCAAATAACCATTAAAACTAATGCAATTTGTTTGTGGGCTTCCGTTTTGATGACGCACAATTCATATTCTACAGACGTTCAATTGGAATTAAATAAACAAATGCTTGATAGCTTTAATATCACATCAAACAGAAAACCGTGATAACTTTCGTATTTATTATATAGTGTTTCGAGTGCTTATATTGAAACGCTCTGTATTATTTATATTTTACAGTTGACACTATTCCACCGGATATAAATGCTTGTCCGTCGGACATCCATGAGACGGTAGAAATGGGCACATCGGAAATATCGGTAGTTTGGAACGATATATCAGCCTATGATAGGTCTGGAAACGTGACATTAGTTCATTACACACATCGATCTGGAGACCTCTTCATGGTTGGTTCAACAAAAGTGTCACATACTTTTACTGATGGATCTAATAATAGCGTGGTCTGTGAATTTATAGTAACAGTTTCTCAAAGTAAGATTCAAAATTAAGTTATCACATTCATCTTATTATTCTAAATAAATTGCTGTCAACATTAAAAGCTATAGTCTTTACACAATGTATTTTGTCTGACGATCACACAAGCGTGAAACTCTGAGTAACAACTGATTCAATTGATCTTCACTTGTATAATACATTCAGCAGTAGTGCATTGAGCACCTGAGACGACTATTAATAATCGTCTCAGTCGAGCTTGGAAAAAGTCCTTGGAAGACGATACACACTTCTCGGATATTTTGTGCAGATATTATTTTATCCATTAATTGAACCGGTAACCTGGGCTGAACTTATTTACCGATGTGAAATCTCCTGGATTGTAGATTACTAGGAGGTAGTCTTCCTAACTATACACACAAGTAAACTATTAAACTAGTTAGTACTCTACGGGTAAAAAACATGAGTTTAATCAAAACCAAGAAACAATACTTTTTTCTACAAGTGACACTATCGTCATGGTCATAATTAACATTATCTTTCCATACTTTATGTGCATAAACGCTGGAACATTCTTGTAAGTCTACGTATTCATACTCATATATGCTTGATATGAAATAAAATAGGACCTATGTATTTTACTCCTAGTTGACACCATAGCCCCTACAATCATCTATTGTCCCGATGATATCGACACAGACGTTGACCTTGGATCACTTGGAGCCGTCGTAACCTGGGACGAACCAAAGGCAGAAGATGCCTCAAAAGTTGCGACACTATTCATGCAAACTCATATTTCTGGAACTTTCTTTACGGCTGGAACCACATTTGTCACCTATATCTTCAGAGATAATGCTAATAATATGGAAACATGTTCTTTTACTATCACAGTTATGGCAGGTAAGGTTAAGAAAACGTGCAACTTTAGCTTCACTTTTATACCACCTTTTGCAATCAAGTTTACACTTCCCGGAAACCTTTAGATCACCACGTTTCATTTGCAAAACAATAATCACGATTGCTCAATCGGTTTTCAAATCAAGGTTGATTGAAGAGAGGTATATCGGAAACTGAACTGGTATGACGGTTTCTTGCAGCTATGCATCTCGTTCAACCACTCGATATCATATGACCACAGGTATCGCACCACTCACTCTTCTTTAGTTAGATAACATACTGCAAATAAAATGAAACGTGTATTTTAAACCTAATTTTAAACTTTTAGAATAATAATAATATGCATATATCTAAAAAGCTTTAACATAAATTGTAACATACTGAATCGATAGATGCAAACTTTTTTTGTTGATGATTTGAACCTGTGTTCGTTTATTTTTTTTAAAAATCTAGATTTGTGGAACGAAAAAGAAAATGTTTGATGTGACACCTATTTGCTCATAAAACGGACGTATAGAGTGATGAGCGAGACTGCATGTGGTCCATAAAATGAAGAGTTTGTTTCGAAAAGGCGCTAACTCACTAAAAGTGAAATAGGAGAAAAGCAACGTTTTTTAAAATGAGGATGTTGCACTTCTTTGATTATGCTAATTTTCTGCCATATGAAAGATACCATACGTGGTATATGTCTTTCTTTATTTTCGGAAATCAGTTAGCATGGTGAGTTAGCGCCTTTTGGAAAAAAAAATTCGACCAATTTTCAAAAACCATTTTACCAAGCAATCTTTATTTCCAAATAATGTAAACCTGAAAGACAATATAAAATCACATTGAAAACAGAAAACCGCATTCAAATACCTTTTCAACTTTTTTAATTATGAATTTTTGATATTTTGTGAGAAAACTGCAAAATGTGGACAATTTGGCACATTTTTTTAATTAACAACAATTTTGTTCGTGTGCCATTTTCAAAACAATAATCCCATACATTTTACGTTTTCTTCATTGCATTTCATTAAGGACATTCCTATCAATATTTTACCATGATAAAAGAACCATCCATATTTCCACCATTTTGGCTTAAAAAATAGTGAATTATATTCAAATTTCTGGAGATTTCCGGATATTACCGGGAATTTCCGGAAATTACCGAGGGCCATAACTTTGGACCCGAACATGCTACAGATGTAGAACAAAGTTTAAAAGATGTATTTTGTAACTCTCTTTCATGTTCTGCACCTAACTCAATTTTGTCAAAAAAGTGAGTTAGCGCCTTTTGGAACTAAGCTCTTCAAATATTGAATGGCGAAATGCACAGCAGCACGGTCAATTTTCTTCAAATCAATTGAATTGGTTTTTGACATACATCTATTTGATCAAAATAGACATACATATATTTGATTAAAATAGACATACATCTATTTGATCAAAATAGACATACATCTATTTGATCAAAATAGACATACATCTATTTGATCAAAATAGACATACATCTATTTGATCAAAATAGACATACATCTATTTGATCAAAATAGATATACATATATTTGATCAAAAAAGACATACATATATTTGATCAATTTCTTCTTTATCATGGGTATAGACCTTATTGTCATCGATAACCGAACGTAATGTGTGCTTTATTGTCAGTCGATACAGCAACTCCAAGGTTGTTCAACTGCCCATCTACGATACAAGCAACCACTGAATCGGGAAAACATGAAGCCTCGGTGTCGTGGATAGAGCCATTTGCTGTTAATCTATCACCAGCTACAAAGATATCCAGTACTCGCAGACCAAATGACTCATTTGAAATTGGCTCTACTCCAGTCGTGTATGTTTTTGAAGATGATGTTGGTAGCCGATTGTTCTGTAACTTTACAGTTGTCGTTACAGACACAGGTATATACATATCCAGCTGACGCGTTTCATAATTCTTTACATTTTGTCAACACTCCTTTATGAAGTCAGGATTGTAACCAATGGTAGTCGAATTGATTATGAATTATAAATATCTCCATTAGGGGCTATCTTTGTTGAATCTTGGAACTTCGATTGCATGGTCATGAAAGCGAAAAACGGCGAAAAGCAAGTGTGTATTTGCTGGGTAGCAGTCGCAATTACAGTTACAGTAGGGCACGCAGCACGCGCGCACGATCAGGCCCGAGGTGGCATAGAGGGTTAAGAACCGGGGTTAAGAAAGAGGGAATTGAGGTATTTTATTGATGATATTGAAAGTATGCCATGCAAGGTCTTAGATTCCCCCATTAGTCCTAACTCTCGCGGCCAAATGAGAGGGGTGGGGTGGGGTCGGGCCGGGAATAAACCCCGAGCCCATCCATATTGAAGTCCAAAACTTGACGGTAATTATAGCCCACCTTGTTTGTGATGATGAGAGTGGGGACGGCGTAGAGGAGCAGTAGTGCCCTAGAGATTTGTAGTGCCTAGGAGGAAGGTTAGGGTAAATAATAGTGTTATTAATAATGGTGTTATTTGGTAGAAACGATAGTACTGATCTACTCAACTTATATTATGATTTCAGTCGAAATTCTGGGTGAACCTGATGTCCAACGCTACACTGGTAATGTTAGGCCGAACAGTAGATATAGCGGACTTTCTGTAGGAGGACTAGTTCTATCTCTAATGGTTGTATTAGTCCTACTAATATGCGGAAGCATTGCATTGCTCATCTATATTCGGTAAGCATGGTAAAGGACAATAGATCCTAGATTGATTCGTGACACCTGATTGGTGAAATGAATATCACGTGACATTAGTTATTTACCGTGTATTGACAAATTATTTGATTATATGATCAACATTTTGCCATTTGACACTGTCGTATGACTTCAGAGTGTTAGAGGCACATTGGATCAAAACCAAATGCATTTTCCTCCGATTCTTTTAACCAATACTTGAATCATCATCAATTCCGAAAAGGAATACCAGTCGCTCAGAATTATCTGCATAATTCTTGGGAAAATGCAGCAGCCAGTTAATCGCGCATTTGCCGGGTTTGTATTATAATCGGTTTCAGCAAATGTGTCACCTCATTAAAAGTTTTGGGTCTGTCCACACTGCGGGAGAGGTAGTAAACTGTTTCCCGAATAAATCAATATAACTTCAATCCTGAAACAGGCCAAAAAGGAAAACTATATACAGTCATCAAAAAGTATCTATAGAGGTAATACATGTAATGGGCTTTTAACTCTAAAATATATATCCTACCTAAAAATATTAAATATAAAGTTGTTGACAAATATGTCTTCTTTAATATGAGATATTGCACGCTAGTATAGTTTGAATATTGAACAGGTTACAATCCAAAATGTAAGGTAAAGTCACAATTTCATTTTCACATTTGACTTTTCAACACGGGGGAGAGTATGACATGTAGTTCGCGTGTAAAAAAGAAAAATGTGAAAATGAAAATCGGACTTTACCTTACATTTAGGAGTGAGTGTCAATTCATCAATAATCACCCAGTCCTATAGCGTGCAATATATCATATTAAAGAAGATAAATTTCTCAACAACGTTATAAATTAATATTTTTAGGTAGGATACATATTTTTAGAGAAGCCCATTTATTACCTGTATAGTTACTTTTGTTGATGACTGTACACCGTGGATGTATCATGCATGGTTACAAGCGCATTTTAAATTTGGCCTACAATATTAAACATGTTGTTATACGCTTTTCATCAATTTGATTTGATTCGATGAATCTGCGTCGTGGTCTGAATCCTCAAATAAGTTGATGATAATTTGGGGAATGACATTGATGTTGAAAGTTTTGTTGTGCTTTGCAACATGATGTTTAATTTCAATCACCTAAAACATGATTTTAGTAATCCTACATGATTACATAGGCCAAGGGAATAACATCATCTTAAGTGCCTCTTTCCATAAGTAACACACTGAAATATATATTTGGCCTAATACTCACCTGTTAAAGTAACCATGAAGTAACATTCTGAGTATTTTTCTGAGTTTTTATCTTTCATAAAGACGAATTGATTATTGGATACTCTAGCGCAATATTGTAAGAAGATTAAACTGTGTATTAACATGGCAAATAACAATTTACAACCAGTACATCCCCACCAAATCAACCTTGCTCCTCCCCCAATATGCAAGAGGTGACACATTTGCTGAAACCGATTATAGTACAACCTAGACGAAAGTGGTTTAAAACTACTTGGTACTCTAGTCAATAAGCGTGAGCATCATGATTACATAATTTGTTTGTTTTTTCGAAGAGAGATTCATATTGGAGCTCTTAGCTTTCGAGTGATGACACAAATTTCTCCGATATGAACCTCTCTATTGGGAAAGAAAGTGTTTGTCGGTTTTATTTTTTCCAACAAGCTACAATATCTACAAACAGATAATGACACCATTGTTGGATATGTGCTACATAAACCCAATGTCATATTAAATTTCAATTTAAAACTGAACTTGAAACGTGTACATTTCTTTTTTTTAAATTTTAAATTACAGAAAAAGGAGAAGCAGCAGCGCCATTGAATTGGAAAGTCTAAGCATGTCAACAACTTGCTCTCATAAAACGGCGAGTAAACTGTAATTGGAAAGTCGACTATAAGCATAAGCAAGTACAATTGCACAGGTTGAAACGTAATGACAAGAATAAGCGCATCATTGGAATAGATCTCAAAAGAGAGAACTCAATCAATGAAGAGTCTTTTCATGCGCATTTTGATGGAACAAATCATTTTTCTGCCGCTTATTTTAATTGTTTATGCCCCCAAATTGTACGCTATAATGATAAGTTGTAACATAATAAAAAGCTGTATAATAAAAAAGCTAGCTTATAGAAAAAAAGGGTTTTTGAAGTTAAATGATAAACAAGTTACTATCATATTAAGATGTGTTGGTAGTCGATGAATAAGTTATTTTCACTCCCTTCAACTCTTATTAATGTTCAGGTATTTTTTTCAAAAACATAATGTTTTTATTTCATTTCATAAAGAAAGGTTTAAACCATTGTCAATGGCGGAAAAACGCTCGGTTTTTTGAAAACATTCCCGATAAATCCTTTTACTGTAACGATCTGGACCATAGATAGGTAACCAAACGCAATATAATAAATCTATAATATATTTTCGAACGAATTTTTAATATTCGTTTCACGAAATATATCACGAAAGTCTAAGAATGTATCCTTAAAATCAGTGTATTTACGTGTGTTTTTCACATTCGCTGTACAGTGTAATCCTATGGCAAATATCTATTATTATGGTCTATGAGACTGGTCGATTATTGAAAATGGGGTGTGGGGTCAAAATACAGTAAATTTCCCCTCTAATTAGCGTGCCGTCCAATCAGTTGCGCAAGGTAATAGCATTCGTGAGTAGCATTAGTAATAATATATATATAGTAATAACACAAATAAATCAAATTAATAATTCATTGTACATGAACACCCTTTTTCTGTCAAATGATATAGACTTCTGAGCATGCGCAGTAGTAAAAATGCAGTACTCTTTTTCAACAACAAAAATGAATAAATTGCCATAACAACAATTCGAGTTTGTCCATTTTCTCCCCTGAAACTTGTTCAGTATGTTGTCCTATTTATTTTAAGCTTTCATACAACATGGTATGTTAGGCCAACTTTGACCCAAAATTTGAACCATTTCTCAATATTTGTCACCCGTAATTTTGAGCTTTCATGGCACAAGTGCTACCGCAAAAATATACCGGACATCAAATGCAGCACCCACTCGCGACCAGCTGAACAATAGGAATCGAACCACAGCTAAACACCAATGGTCTCTTGCTCTGATGCCAATTGTCTAAATTGGGCTCCACTATATTAGAAAATTGACATATCAAAATTATTGTTTAATGGTATGGATGTAATGAATATTAGTCAAACCTCTCTTATGAATTAGATGAGGGCCAAATGCCATTCCCCTCAACATAGCAGATCGATACAGATGAGTGAAAATGAACGTGTCGCAACGTGTCGAACGTGTCACAACAAAAATTAAAATGTTTGCAACTTTTATTTCCAGATTTCTCTGTAAATGTGTGCAGTAAAGAGAATTTTTCTTAAAGATGATCACTCTTTCTCACCGAAAAGGGAGAAAATAGGTAGGGTAGCCTGCTTGATTTTCTAAAAGACGGCCATGAACACCCTACATCTCTGACGAGCCTGGAAATGTCACCGTAATCGCGGTGTTTCCTGTAAAAAACACAAATTTAAAAGATCTCTCAAAATGTAATGTGATACTCTACTGTAGCGCTGCGTCTTAGGTAAGGATCTACTGTATATGTCAACTGCACTATACCACAAAGTTACTGACCAGGGGAAATAAAGCCATTTTCTTGTTGCCAAGGAAATTGTTGTGCGAAGTGTATGGAGAAATACATTTACCTAGTATGTTAATCGTGTTGTTTATCTAAAGTTATACCTATAATAAATGCATGATATATTTTATTTAAGTACTTAATAATTATAATAAGGACAGAATCACCATAAACCCATTTAATTACATTAAGGTCAAACAAAACAATGTGATCAAGAGGTCAGGCTAATCCTTTTCAAATCACCGATTTCATATTTCTTCATGAAATATGTCATCTTTTTTAATAGAGCATCAAGAATAGTTTTTAAGATATTTGCAGTTTGAAGATCTATACCACAGGAACAATGTTTATATCACCCTGTGGGTTCCTTTGCAAGTTTTTGTTTTGAATTTGATGGATATTACACGTTGAAACATCAGAATCATGTGTAAAGGCACGATACATTTTTCAACACAATTTCTTATTGACACAACGTTATATCGAGGCAAACAACCATCAGCAAGTGGTAGTTTGATTCCACTTAATATAATTACTCCCTTTTAGATTTCTTCAAGAATACATGTGATAGCGCTGCGTCTTAGGTAAGAATCTACTGTACATGTCAACTGCACTATACCACAAAGTTACTGACCAGGGGAAATCAAGCCATTTTCTTGTTGCCAAGGAAATTGTTGTGCGAAGTGTATGGAGAAATACATTTACCTAGTATGTTAATCGTATTGGTTATATCTAAAGTTATACCTATAATAAATGCATGATATGTTTTATTTAAGTACTTAATAATTATAATAAGGACAGAATCACCATAAACCCATTTAATTACATTAAGGTCAAACAAAACAAAAACTAATTTGTTTCCAGTAGTGCGCGCGCATTTCACTGGGAAGCTTAATTCTTGCGCATTTAAAAAGAATTAATAGAAAAAACGGAAGGAAATATTTTTATGGTGCACGTGTTTGACTCGAAAGTGAAAATCCGCGACGAATATCACATTAGCGAGCATAAGAGTTACAAAATGCACAGATTTGACTAAATAAAACCATTTCAAGTGAATCTCTACTATGAATTTGAGCCAAAAAAAAAATAAAGCATTTCACAATTTGACATTTTAGGCTTGCTACTGGAAACAAACTTGTTTGTTTTTTTGCCAAATGGTAATTGGTGTAAAATTAAATGTTCCTTTTTTGCATGATGCATGAGATTGGTTTCATATTTGGCCATCGACAATAAAACGAAAAGGTACCTAACGGTTTATGTATCAGAGACGGAAGAGGCTCCGGCTGTGCATTTGTTCTTCCCTTTGGGTACATTTTCATGTCTGTACATCAAGTACATTAGAATATCAGTATCATAAAGTAATTTACATAGGCGTATCTAATATTTGATGGGAACTGATATGGCACAACATTTGCTACGTATAAACACCTTCACACAAAAGAACCCTTTCAGACTTCGCGTCTTAATCATTTGACGAAATAAATACTGACGCGTCTCACATAGGTCGTCCGTTATCATGAAAGGAAACACAGCCTCCTTGTTAATGACAATACATGACTTCATTAACATATGAAGGTTTTCATTTTGCAGCTATAATCAAGTTTGCTTGCATTGGACTTGGTTCTAATCAGTCTTAGTATTTTTGTATGGTTTCAGTTTATTTTACAACTTAATATCCACTGACCTTTGACCTTAATATGTGACCTTTGACCTCATTGACATATGAATATTGCCATGTTGCATGTATCATCTAAGTTTAGTTGCAATTGGTCTTTGAATTTTAAAAAAATGGGAATTTGTTGATGTTTTCAGCTTATTTTACAACTTTACCTCAGACGACATTTGATCTTGATATGTGACCTTTGACCTCATTCACATATGAAGGTTTTCATGTTGTATGTATGATCCAAGTTTGGTTACAGTCTGTTTCTGTATGAAAAAGAAATGGATATTTGTTAATGTTTTCAGCTTATTTTACAACTTGACCTCAGATCACATTTGACCTTGATATGTGATGTTTGACCTCAGTGACATATGAAGGTTCCAATGTTGCTTACTAAATGATTGACAGACTGATTGACTGACTGACTCACAGACAGACATACGGATGATGCAGCCATAAAGTCTCTCCTACGGAAGACCTAAAAATGACACAACATCGCTTACATGTAACGTGTATTTTCCTTTACCTGGTCTCCCTCACAAGGGCGTTACTTACCATTATTTCCCCTAGAATTAATGGTAATTAATGGTAGTTTTGCAGATTCAATAACCATTTCTTAGTTTACACGTGGTATAAAAACGTTGTAAAAGTGATATAACTGCTTCTTATTTTACCGGTGTCACCGGTAGTATTTCATGCAGACAAAATATGCAAGATGGTAATTAAAACTTGATCGCTTATAACTAGAAGCACATTATATACACATATTCACTCTATTGTTTCTCTTTTCGTTTACAACTTTATACACAACATGAGAATAAAAGTAACATTTCAAACGAATATAAATATTTAAATACGGTACTCACTTCAGGTCACCGGTAAAATACTTTCCCTGATGGTAACTACTTTGACTTAAGTTTACTGTTTGTAGATTTGGCGCCAGGATTATCTCAAGAATATCTTCTAATATTGCAAAGCGTATACAATGACTGAACATTATTATGTGATTTGATAACATAAATTATCAGTTCAATAGCTTTGCGCGCCTTGATACTTCATGGCTTAACCAAAGTGTCTGGAGAATAAACATTTTTATATAAAGTAGTTCTATAATATTTTGCTGGAATAGGGGTCTACTTGGCTGGAATAGGGGTCTACTAGAATTTCAGGCATTACAATTTCATTATTTCTTTAACATCACCGACGTAAAGTGCAAAAACTATCAGAATAAATGTCACCGGTGCAATATTGGACATTACTTTAGCCATAGTTCAAATATGGTATTGTTTATATGGTGGTAATGTGATATACCCTAAGACCCATTCTGTATTTGATTCACATTTCTGTTCACTACGGTACCAGCGGCAATGGTCACAACATCTGTTTTATTACAGCATGTTCCAAACATTGGAATCAAAATGAGGGAGCTACTCACTTTATCGGGAGTAGAGAGAGGCATGCTCTACGATTTCTTTGATGTTTTCTTTCACTCTAAAATTCTGAAAACGATAAACCGTTGGTTAATTCATTGTTATCTTATTTATGGTTCGCGATGCTTCTCTCCGTGTTGCAATCAAGGGAGTACCCGATTTGACGATATTTGTTGACAATACTACGCTAAAGATGGACGTCAGATTTCCAGCAAATTAGAGAGATGGTTTACCATGTGCATACACAAAATCGCATAGTTTCCGGATGGATTTGTTTATACATTGAACATGCTGTATCAGTCAAAGGTCGTCTAAGTTGGTTTTAGGTGGTTTCTATACGATATTTGTATCACGTCGACTTTTAATCAATACAAATAAACTCGCCCCCATATTAATAAAACTGTTGATATTTCCTTGGTATTAAACTTTAATATTTGTATCATAAACATACTGATTTTTCACCCGCCATGCTTTAATCCATATAAAGCTGATTTTCCAAATCAATCGGTTTTATGATGAAATTATGTATAGCTCTAACGGAACATGTGATACTTAGATTCTTACAGGGGTTGTATACGATTACATTGTGCAACCAATAGGAAGTGAAGATTTGCCCATATCGTGTCCATCAGTTTTCTTAAGCAATATAAATTCTATGTCATTTTCTATGTTTTGAAGGCGTAAAAATGCGTGAAAAACTGACAAGATTTTCATTAGCAATGTGTAAAGAGACTGAATTCGAGATGGCGACGTACTTGACACTTTTTGAACAAACATGCGGTATTTTCAATTCATAGTAATTAACGTAGCATTGATTTTTATAATCCAAAACACGAGAGAGCGATATTGTATTTGCTACGCAAAATAGAAAATGTTCATGTTTTTGCAGATGATGATGGACACGCTTTGTCGTGAAAGTCGGAATAAATTTTGTTTAAAGCAGGTGTCTAATAAAACAAAATCAAGATGACGGCGTATTTTTTATGATTAAAAAAAATCATCACGTATTGGAAATATTTCATTCTCAAACGCTGGATTTGAAATTAAATACCAGTACTTTTTAAAGTACTAGTATTCATAAAAGTATATGAAGGAAAATAGAAAAACAGATCTAATGCTAAGATTATAATGTGATTAAGAGTAGTCTTGCCTGTGCCTGCACTAACAGCGAAGATACTAGTAATACAAGTTGATTCGCTTATATCTGCATTAACATATGATGTTGGTATAGCTTTAAATACTTGTATTCTTTTACTCATGGATCAAATTTACATTTGACATGCTCGCATACGAATCGCTTATTCCTTTATCTCCATCTAACATATCTAATATGCCTCTCCTGAGTTGTTCCTGAATGTGCGATCACTTGCTACGGCCATGCAATATGCCTGTGGTTTTATAACTAAAAATTGCAAAAGAGGCTCACTGCTACGCAGAAACATACTTTTTTTACTACTCTAGGATGGGGGCACTGTTATCGAACGGAATAAAATATTCAAGATTAAGGAGACGACGGTAGTCTCGATGGTTTGTGTTTCATGCTGGCAAGATATAGCGTCCGGTGCTCAACACAAACAACCACAAACGGTTAATCATCATGAATGATGGTTAATGAAAAACTGAAGACGAAAAACCTCACACCCCTAATCACCTTATGACTTAATTAGAATCATATACCCCACTTAAAGGTTATAAAGTGTCTAGCTTCTTGAGGCTTCGGGGTTACTATATCAAAGACAATTGTCAGCACATCATCGATTGAATGCAAGAGCGTCCTAAGTGCATTTAGACCATTTTTCAAAAAAAAAAAAAAATTGTGCTTAAAATATCTTTTGTATTTTATTGTTTTTTGACGTCTTAATTCTTTCTTACAAATGTAGCTACTCCGATTTCGGACCTACACCATAGCTTAAAATATGAGTATTAACCCGTAGTTTCAATATTGATAGAAAACGCTTATTCTGGTTCCGTATTTCACGGACGTTGTACTTAATTAAATTGGACATTATATAACAGTTAATTGATAAAACAAAAGGGTTCATACGGTCCATGCACTAGTGTACAGGGGGCTTTGCACAATGGGAACAGTTCAATCACATTTACCTTCAGGTGAGGTGCGTCGGTATGAGCTGCGTGTTCGCGACGATCGCGTTTGTCTGGATTGGCCAGTTCATTGACAGGCGATAGATGTTTCCGTTTTGTGGTTGCTCTAGCTGTAAAGTCTTTGAGTGATTATTGTTTAGTTATTGCTGGGATTGGGGTTGATTGCGAAGTCTGTGGTTGGGGAGAGGGGCAGACTTGTTCGCCTTCTGCTTCTTCTTAGAGTTTTTCTTTGCTGGTTTTGGAGCTTTAGGAGCGTTTTGGCTTGGTTCTTCTACCTCATCAAAATTAAACAATGCCTTGACTTTTGATCAATTAGTTCTTGTGCAAGCGCTGAGGCTTGTGCAGCTTTTTCGGTGGTTGGAGTTGTCGTCGCTTGATGTTGATCAACTTTAATGTCAGGTTTCTGCACAAGATTTGACAATTTGGCAGGAGTCAAGGGGGTTGAGCTTCTTTTACGGTGACACACTGGTAGCTTTTGTGACCGAATTTGTTACGATTTAGCATTTAGGGCCTCTTTCTCTGTCGGGGCAGCGTTGTTGAACGTGTCCAACTGTTCCACAAAGATGACATTTTACTCTTGGCTTGGATGGGCATTCAGATATGACGTGATCAGAACTGTGACAATATCTGCAGTTGGTTTCAGGTTGTCCATTGTAGTACAATACTACCTCAATGTCGACCAACTATTGATATTGATGAGTATCTGTCTTTATCTTCACGTATCTGGCTCACACAGCAGAATCGGTGGCCAGTATTAGCAGATGCTCAAATTCATTGTTCGTGCCCTTTTCTTTGGATTATGGCGAAAGATTGGGCTCGCAAGTGGCAAAAGCATTAACCCAATTCTCCACTTCAGCGTCTGGAAATATTATGTTCTGTGGGATCCCATGAATGCTAAGTATGTCTTTCGTTTTCTGTCGGTTGCTGGCCTTAGGAGATATGTAGTCTGAAACCTTTCAGCTGGATGTGGTCAGATGCTAGAACCATGGCTTTGGCTTGTTTTGATGCCAGGTTCACAATCCAACATGACTAGGAGGAACACATGAATTGCACTCCTAGTAAAGTAGTATGTCTTTAGGGTTGAGTCGTAGTTCGTCATCAGCCGAGTTTACTGCTAAATAACCGCCGAAGCAAGCTCACACTCAGTTACGCGGATGAACCGTGGTATATCAACACGGGCCCATAGCGTAACATCTTTTATTATGTCCGTATTGATCTCTGTGTAAGGCGCCATATTTGAAAGTGTCACACAAGTCGCTGAGATCTACACACTTAAAGGTAGATGACCCGATTTTCAACTTGATGTTTTCTCTTTTACATGAAAGGTCATCCTTAAAATTGTTGCATTCCAAAGTTTGAGTTGCATAACTCAAATGGTTCTATTTTTAGAAGCGCTAGGTCAAAAGACATGTGCCCATTGAGTAGTACACAGACTGGTGGGTGGTGGTTAACCACCTTTGGCAGTAATTCACCACATTTTAGCCTATAATTTCCAAATGAAACATTTCTGGCCCCTAATATTTTACAGACATAATGAGAAAAATATGAGGATTCTTCTGATACCAAAATATCTTGATGTGAAAAAAAATTCATAGCCCCAAAAAAGTGATCGGGTCATATACCTTTAACTAGCAATAATCTGCGTTAAACAACAATCCACCATGTGTATAAACGTGTATAAATTATACATAATGTTCCAATATGATGCAAAATCGGATCCGGAGGTTGAATTGGTGCAGGATTAGAGCCCGGGAATTAGAGATGAAATGACACTAAATGTGACGATTTTCAGGAGTCGAATCAGGCCTATGTAATACCCTATGCGGCTATGCCCATTGTTGAGATTTGGTTCAGTATAGCGCACTCTATCAGTCCATCATCCGGAAGTTAAGCGTAAACTATGGGTTCAATAAGGTTTCGGAGTTGTTTATCTTGAATCGACAACGGTAAGACGGGTTTATTTTGCGAGGGCAGCTTTAGCTGCCCGAGCAAAATAAACCCGTCTTACCGTTGTCGATTCAAGATAAACAACGACGAAGACCTTGTTGAACCCCGTTCAACAACGAACAAACATATTTACATCATTCATATGTTAATAGCGTTTTGGAAAATTGATGAAAACAAGTAAAAAACGTGGTTTAATAGGCTTAATTTGACATAAAAAAATAGCTGCTCTTTAAAAAAACGGAACAAAATGTTTACGTGTTATTATAATTAGGCCCTTATTTGGACATCGTCCGTTCCTTGTAAATGGGCGAGGGAACTTCTGAATGGGATGGGTTACAAAAGGTAAACATTAGAGAAGACAAATTATTGCGCAAGTAATTGTGGAATTTAAAATATTTTGTAAATAGCATTTTATTCACACACCACCTTTAACATTCAGAGAAAAATTAAATCAAGAATGCGTTTAATTTACATAACACATTTTGATATATGTTTACAGAATATTTGTATCAAATTAGACACACCCCTCCATTTCAATAGTGGTACGGTCCCAATAGATCTGAGGGTTGTCATTTCACCGCGCGATGATACAAAATCGCGATTCTCTTGTGCTGGGTAGCGACCGTTTCGGCTAAAATTGTGGCTTTAGGAATGGTCCGTGACATATGGCCCTCGCCAAAAATATTTTCCTTAGGGATATAGCTACATTTTGGTATATAAAGCTGTTTGCTAACTTTAAGGATCGCATGGCGAAATGCATTTATACGCCGAAAAAACGGGCGAAAGAATGAACACATTTTGCGAACATTTGTTGTTTGTTTACAATTTTGCATCGATGCATGGTTTCCAAATAAGGTTCGCCATCCTATTAATTTGCATATGAAGTGTGGGTTTATCTCAAATCAACAACGCTTTGTTACTGTACTAAAGGGTATGGGGGAGTTGTTGAACTGTCAATCATTCGTTGTGAATGAATATTCAGCCATGACTATTCACGACCTCACACGATGTGATCGTCACGATATAGCGTCTTTCCCAACTGATCTTATTACAATATTCATAAAATGCAAATAACGCCACGCCCCTCCTCTGTCACTGTCAGACGAAGCCATCCACAATTTAAAATTCGTATTTTGTTCCACGTACAAATTAATTTCAAATAACCAATTCTGAATGTTTCGTGTCATATAAGAACTAAATTCTGCTATCATCAAAGCAAATAAGTTTTACTCTAAATCACAATCAGCTTTTTTTGACCATTGATGTACTATTTCTGTGCCACAAATCATGTTTTGAGCCGATAAAATCCACCACGTCTTAGGTCGTCTGGTTTGCTACGACCATGATAGTGCGCCCCCTCTAAAACCGTCACCCGTTAATTTGCGCATAGTAAACGGGGGACTTTGCCTTCGAGATACTTTTCCCATAGTTATATAGTCTCTGGTCGAATGTAAACACGTCTATGCAAGATGGTGCCCGTTCGCATGATTTGGCAACTGCTGAATTAAAGGTCAATAAATGCTTAATGGGCTTCATGTCAATGTACGCGATGATGTTGATAAGTGAATGTTTAGCATGATCCCAAGGTTTAGGTTAATTTGTTTTCGAGTAACAAACCAAACGCATGTATTGACTTAATTCATACACGACTAATAATATTAATCAAACTCACAATTATGTGCATACTATTAACTCTCTTTAATATAATTTCAAATAAATAAAATCACGTTAGTGAGTTTGATAACATCTGTCGTAAAAATGGGCGAACCCGCGCTGCTTGAATAACGAATCAAAACAATGCACCTAGTACGCGTGCGTATGCACTCCGAATGCAATTATAGTTCAATCAATTTGACGAGAAATAATGGTTTTGATATCTCCTTGCGCAATAGTAATCCAAGCGAACGCGCGTGAATTTGGCCATATACGCGAATTTTTGGTCAAACGCACGCGTCACGCATTCGGTTCACAATGCGCTTGTTGCGTTCACGTGCGCCTACAACCGTCAATATTCATCCGCTGCTGTATAAGGAGGCTTTGGCGATTTGGAACTGATCAAACTATAGATATTTGTATGCACTCGTAATTACTAAGACTGTGTAAATCGACAATAAGCTTTCCAGAAATTCAAAACTTATCATGCTTCCAATATTTTAAGCAAGCATCAATGCAACTTGGTTTAGTTAAAGGTAGATGTTCCGATTTTCAACTTGAAGTTTTCTATTCGACATGAAAGGTCATCCTCAAAAAAGTCGTATTCCAAAGTTTGAGTTGCATAACTCTAATGATTCTTATTTTAGACGCACAAGATGCCGTGAAATGTGCCCATTGAGTTGTACACAAACTATATTGGTGGTAACCACTTTTCGCGGTAATTCGATGTTATTTCACCGATTTCTTCGTAATCATACTGATTTGGACCGTCAAATTTCAGTATGTTAATCAGAAAAATATGATCTTTCATATGATATGAAAATCTCCATATGTTTGAGAAAAATCTGTGCTATGAAAATGTGATCGGGTCATCTACCTTTAATAAATAACAATCAAATTGTAAATATTGCAACTGTTTTCTAAATGCTTTGTCAATAGCTTTGTCCAATTTTACTTAAAATCTTATTGTTTACGTATCACCAGTATAATCGTTTTTTATAACGAAAAGTATGACGATTTTTCATGCAAGCAAATCATTGTATGTTCGTGTATCTGTAAGATGCCCTTCAATTGTTCGAGAAGGAATTACTTTTGCTGTGGATAAAAGCTTTTTTCAATAAGTCAACAACGTTTTTGCTGAATTAATTTTTTTTATTTTTTTTAAATTTTATTAATTCTATATTCTATGATACACAATAAATTTATACAATAACATCAATATTTACAAAATAATATAATATAATAATAGCAAGTATGTACAATGTGGCAATCGATTAAAAAAAACCCGACATAATTGATATACATGATGACATAGTAATTACAGAGAAATCAGTCTACGAAGACAGAGTTCTTTTTCAAATAGGAATAACAGATTTGGGTGGTTGCCGTATCTAAACTTGCTTATGCATAGTTTCCCAACGGCGATGATGAGGTTAATAAATTTTAAATCGTGATGGTCATAAGTATTATTGTGGTAGTTCAATATAACAATTTCAGTGGTCAATACAAAGCATGTTGATAATTTACGCGAGATAACTTGACTAGCGTAAGACCATAGCTGTTTAACTAGATTACATTTGAAAAAGAAATGGTCGATATAGTCAATCACGTTGCATGTGTGACAAATATTATTCTCTACCTTACCCATCTTACATAGAAGTACTTTGGTTGGATAAACATTGTGGAGGATTTTCCAATTTAATGAGATCAACTTCGCTTCATCGGTGCACTGTGGAGTGGCGAGCCAAATGTCGGTCCAATTGAATGAGTAATTGGGGAATCTAAGTGGCCAGAAATTTGTACACAGAGGAGGAACATACAAATTGTGAATCATGGCTTTCCTAAAACCTTTGTTTGTACAGGTATCAATAGGGACTGAATTTTAAAAAAAAATGTTTTTGCTGAATAAATTGAATTGAATTGAAGAAAAAAAGATGAATTGTAAGGTATTTGTAAGTGTTTTGTGGTTTTCTTTCAATATATTTTTGTCAAGAGCAACGTAAAAGCAGCACAAACTAAATTAAGGAGTTCCGAAATACCACCAACAATTGGACTTTACGTTGGTATGGTAACACAAAGGTTAACATGTTTCATCGCTTGATTGAGCAACTGCACCAACAGACCAATGAGAAGAAGAAAATTGTATATATCACGTATGAAAAGTAACAGACATTTGTTTATTTAACGTGAGTAACAATTCACAATAAATGCGCAGTGGCAAATGTTAGGCCTATTTCTTTTAATCTAAAAGAGCACATGTGGGAAACGGTCATAAGAAGTCAAATTCATAACAAGTCTTATTTCTGAAGTTCTTTGATACATCTTGTATCCAAACTACAATTTGAGGTAAGCCTATCTAATTTTCAATTACAAACCAAAACTTTAACATGTTTTTAAATGACCATAACTTGACGATTTGTATTTGATGTTTTGCGACAAAAGTGATTTTCAATCATTCATAACTATGGTTAGGAATGTGATAGTATAACATTGATTTATGTACCAAAATGTCCCTTTAAATATCAATAACTTGATATGTATTGGTCCCTCATTGTGCCTCATTTACTCTCGTTGGGTAACAATACTGTTGTGGTTTGAAAAGGGTTATTAAAGGTACGAAAATTCGTTGTAAAAATATCAATGTTCAAATGTATGAAAAGACGTAAGACTTGAAATATCTCTCTATTGTGGATTTTCTATCTATCATTTCTACTGAATCGTTGAACAAATCTTAACCGAATTTCAACTTAATAGCAAATCGTACATCCCAACTTGGCTGTGCGGGAGGAGTGGCGAACCCCCCCCCCCCCCCCCCCCCCCAGCCAAGTATTACATGGGGAGTCTGGCCCAAACGCTAATGAAAGAGAGATGGGCACTCCGCGCGCGAGCTTAAGAAGCTCGGCGCGAGTCTTTACTTTACTTTTTTTACATCCCAATGAACTCAAATAAATAATAAGTAATACATCAATATTTTGAAAAAGGTTTTAGGTAACTTCATCATTTTGTGTAAATTTGTTAAAGATATTTTACAGTTTATGAATAAATAGAAACGTATTACCCTATGAAATACAATATAATGTACCCCCCCCCCCCCCCCCCCCCCCGCAAGCAAAATACATTCACACAAAGAGGACGTTTCAGATCTTCGATTTAGCCAGTGATTTTGAATGATGGCACAATTATAGCACCTCAAAAGCTTGTTGCGGTACGTGTAATATAGGTCATTATAACTGATTATTGTAATTTTTCTTGTACGTAAAATAGAGTGCATGAAAGATAAATAATTCAGGGAGACCGGCGAGTCGTGTAAGCTAGCTTACCAGGATTAACTTCAACTTCAATTCAAGCGCCGGTAAGCTTACTTACGCATTGCAGACTAGTAAACAGCACACCACAACCGGGACCACAACATCCATGTAACATAAATCATCATCAACATTACAATAATCAGTTAAAATACCTTAAAAATACGATGTAAATAATGTGACTTCTCTTCTGCCTGCTGGCCGCCGGCTCACAATTACAACGGCGGCCGCGAGGAATGAAACGCGAACCCTGCAAGACATTTGCCGGAAAACCCCACAAACCCTGGTTGTATTGCAAACTTGTATGGTTTATTGCATTTTAATAAATTCGTACTGCTCAAAATTAAGTTGCCATGCAATTTGTATTGCAAGCAAAGCTTTGGCACTTCTAGTCTAACTGACGATGTTTAATTGTCAAGTAAACAATGGTAGGTTTGCCAAATCAATCGAATTAGTTTTGCATTGTATCGCAATTCCAATCATTCTTATCAATCATAATCTTGTTTGATTTGTCAGGCCACAGCAATACAATCGTAACCACATGACAAGTCTCCAGCATTACAAATTTTATTTAGCCGTTTGACGAATTTTCCTCATTAAATGACGAAATAATATTGTTAGTGTTTCGTCACTGTGGCTCAGTTAAGTTTCTTAAAAGGGGCATTTATTGACTGGTGACAGTGACAATAAGAATGATTGTATGCTGACATATTTGTGCGTATCGCAATTCTTGGATTTGTTTGGAGCAACTGTATGACGCGTGACGTGTACTGCCGCGACAAAAAGGGTTGAGTCATTGGTAGAAAACATTTTTCGATATTGATGGAATTAGGTCAGGAAAAACAAAGAAAATTAAGACAAATTTGCAGGAATATTTCCTCATAAAATCCGAATCTTAACCATGCACACAGAGGCATTTCGAAGCATGTAAAAATCTTATTTTGTTGGCATAAGATGTAACTTTTTCATTGAGCGACTTGTACCCGTTTGAGTGTAAAGGGTTTGCAAAGGAATGCAATTAACATCAAGCAAATTCTATTTGATCGAATTTGTAAACCTTTCATATAGTGACTGTATAATATTTCATAATGTATCTTACAATTATGGTATTGATTTTTGAAATCATGATCATCAGGATATTCAATGCATTTGTCATAGATATTTTAAAGCTCACTCTCAATACTTTTCATATCGCTTTTCATCACCTTTTAAGGGGGGGGGGGGTCTAGGTTGGTCAGATATTAAAATTCAGTGCTTCAGACAAAAATGAGATATTGGCACAGTAGAAAACTGCTAAGTCTCTGCTTTAAAATGCTTTTTGTATGTCAATTGGATTTTTGGTTCTGATGTTATGGTCAAATGAGTTTCGGGTGTCTCAAAATATCGGTGGCATTTTGTATACATTTGTATGTAGAAAACGCTCACCCTGCGATTTTAAGCATTTTCAGTTTTAATTATTTTTTGATCAAATAATTGTAACATTTAATTACATTTATTTATTAAAATATTAAAATAATTAATTACACATCATAAATTATCGAAATTTCAAAGTCAACGTAATTTCTTATGTATTTCTTTATTTTTCTCAATCGGCTATTTTTAAGCCATTTATCTTTAAAAATCAATAAAAATGCTAATATAAATGCTATTTTCAGCCAAAATGGCTCAAAATGTGTCTAAATTCATGCTCCTCTATAATTGAACTATTTTTATCCAAAATGTAAACCTTTTTTTTCTAGCCAATTTTGATATTTTTCATACGTTTTGCACGATATCTCAAAACTATAAACACGTAAACTTGCAATATTGGTACAAAGATAACTAGAAAACTAAACCTCGTATCAGGGTGATATTTGGAATGGATAATAAGCTTGAATAGGGGAATAAACAAATGAAGCCGGATTTTCAATTTATCTTTCCAAATTTGAATTATAACGTAAAATTACCTGATTGGTCGGTTCCTGGTTACCATGGCAACCGTATAAAAAATCCGGCTTCATTAATTTGTGCGCATTGTTCCCATACATCATCTACCAAAGTATGGTGAACACGCAACATTTAGTTGTCTAGATATCTTTGTCCCTGTGTTTAGCCAATCAGAGGCCTTGTCTGGTTACCATAGCAACCAGATCAAAACAACGCGCAGTTTTTGAAACGCTGTTACCTAAGCTTCAATTTGATATATGACTCTAAGGGGTAAGCCCACGGTAACATTGAGAAAATCTGTTTCCAAAATTGGTGAAAATAACATAGCCCCCCCCCCCCCCCCCCCCCCCCCCCCCTTAAGACTCTTTAGCAAAGTCCAACCAAAAGCTACAGTCATAAGAAGTCAAATTCATAACAAGTCTTATTTCTGAAGTCTTGTATCCAAACTACAATTTGAGGTAGGCCTATCTAATTTTCAATTACAAACCGCGTGATTGATAGTGAATGTTTAGCATGATTTCAAGGTTTAGGTTAATTTGTTTTCGAGTAACAAACCAAACGCATGTATTGACCTTATTCATACACGACTAATAATATTAATCAAATTTACAATTATGTGCATACTATTATCTCTCTGTAATATCATTTCAAAAAAATAAAAATCACGTTAGTGAGTTTGATAACACCTGTCGTAAAAATCGGCGAACCCGCGCTGCTTGAATAACGAATCAAAACAATGCACCTAGTACGCGTGCGTATGCACTCCGAATGCAATTATAGTTCAATCAATTACAAATTGGCGAGAAATAATGGTTTTGATATCTCCTTGCGCAATAGTAATCCAAGCGAACGCGCGTGAATTTTGCCATATACGCGAATTTTTGGTCAAACGCATGCGTCACGCATTCGGATCACAGTGCGCTTGTTGCGTTCACGTGCGCCTACAACCGTCAATATTCATCCGCTGCTGTAATGAGGCTTCGGCAATTTGGAACTGATCAAACTATAGATATTTGTATGCACTCGTAATTACTAAGACTGTGTGAATCGACAATAAGCTTTCCAGAAATTCAAAACTTATCATGCTTCCAATATTTTAAGCAAGCATCAATGCAACTTGGTTTAGTTAATAAATAACAATCAAATTGTAAATATTGCAACTGTTTTTTAAGTGCTTTGTCAATCAATAGCTTTGTACAATTTTACTTAAAATCTTATTGTTTACGTATCACCAGTATATAATCGATTTTTATAACGAAAAGTATGACGATTTTCATGCAAGCAAATTACTGTATATTCGTGTATCTGTAAGATGCCCTTCAACTGTTCGAGAAGGAATTACTTTTGCTGTGGATAAAAGCTTTTTTCAATAAGTCAACAACGTTTTTACTGAATAAATTGTTTTTGCTGAATAAATTGAATTAAATTGAAGAAAAAAGGAGTTCCGAAATACCACCAACAATTGAACTTCACTTGATTGAGCAACTGCACCAACAGACCAATGAGAAGGAAAAAATGTATTACGTATGAAAAGTAACAGACATTTGTTTATTTAACGTGAGTAACAATGCACAATAAATGCGCAGTGGCAAGCAGTGGCAAGTGATATTTCTTTTAATCTAAAAGAGCACAAATGTGGGAAACGGTCATAAGAAGTCAAATTCATAACAAGTCTTATTTCTGAAGTCTTGTATCCAAACTACAATTTGAGGTAGGCCTATCTAATTTTCAATTACAAACCAAAACTTTAACATGTTTTTAAATGACCATAACTTGACGATTTGTATTTGATGTTTTGCGACAAAAGTGATTTTCAATCATTCATAACTATGGTTAGGAATGTGATAGTATAACATTGATTTATGTACCAAAATGTCCCTTTAAATATCAATAACTTGATATGTATTGGTCCCTCATTGTGCCTCATTTACTCTCGTTGGGTAACAATACTGCTGCTACTAAAGGTTATTAAAGGTACGAAAATTCGTTGTAAAAATATCAATGTTCAAATGTATGAAAAGACGTAAGACTTGAAATATCTCTCTATTGTGGATTTTCTATCTATCATTTCTACTGAATCGTTGAACAAATCTTAACCGCATTTCAACTTAATAGAACTTTTATCGCACATCCCAATGAACTCAAATAAATAATAAGTAATACATCAATATTTTGAAAAAGGTTTTAGGTAACTTCATCATTTTGTGAAAAAAATTTTAAGACATTTTAGAGTTTATGAATAAATAGAAACGTATCACCCTATGAGAAACAATGTAATGTATCTTCCCCCCCCCCCCCCCCCCCACACACGCAAGCAAAATACATTCACACAAAGAGGACGTTTCAGATCTTCGATTTAGCCAGTGATTTTGAATGATGGCACAATTATAGCACCTCAAAAGCTTGTTGCGGTACGTGTAATATAGGTCATTATAACTGATTATTGTATTTTTTCTTGTACGTAAAATAGAGTGCATGAAAGATAAATAATTCAGGGAGACCGGCGGGTCGGGTAAGCTTTAGAACACCCTACCATTTGTATTCCTCACTGTGTAAGTGTATGGGTCGTTCTTTAAAAGTCCCATTGAATACATGCAGTGGTAGGGTATACTAAAGGAACTCCCAATGTGGTGTAAGCTAGCTTACCAGGATTAACTTCAACTTCAATCCAAGCGCCGGTAAGCTTACTTACGCATTGCAGACTAGTAAACAGCACACCACAACATCCATGTAACATAAATCATCATCAACATTACAATAATCAGTTAAAATACCTTAAAAATACGATGTAAATAATGTGACTTCTCTTCTGCCTGCTGGCCGCCGGCTCACAATTACAACGGCGGCCGCGAGGAATGAAACGCGAACCCTGCCAGACATTTGCCGGAAAACCCCACAAACCCTGGTTGTATTGCAAACTTGTATTGTTTATTGCATTTTAATCAATTCGTACTGCTCAAAATTAAGTTGCCATGCAATTTGTATTGCAAGCAAAGCGGCACTTTTAGTCTAACTGACGATGGTTAGTACATTGGTATAAAAACAACAAATTACACATAGAAATGCATACAAAGATAACATCAAAATTGAACATTAAAATGCTAATTTGTCCTAATACTTCCCTTTTAAAGGTTTTTTTTATTAACAACACATGAGAGTATAACCAAAGATTTTCTAGTACAGGGATTATGATCTCTATTGAAATGTCGAATAAGAACTGATACTATATGTGCGTTTCATAGCACCTGTACCAAGGAGTATATATAATAGGAGGGGACACTTAGCTCATTTGCATATTTGCTCATTAATATGATTAACCCCGTGAACCCAGTCAAAGGTCGCAGATAACGCCCTCTGGAGAGTCGAAGGGACTTTTCTATTGTTCTCTAACGACAGCGTTGGGACAGCGCATGAAGTTTCTTGTACAGAGTTGGCGATGAGCGATTGAGAAGTATAACAAAAGCATACATAAACAGATCGTACATGAATAATGCAATGCAACAGGTCACACAACGTTCAGTCGAGCGACCGTATAAACAGTATACAAGATGCCATTTATTGTGTTCGAAATTTCAACGTTTTTACCATTCTTTCCAAAATAAGGAGTATAATCACATTACAAACACATTTTGTGCGAGAGTAACATATAAATATGGTTTAAAATGTCCAAAATGGCACGATAAAAATCCGTTCGTTATAAATAAAAGAATCAATGGTTAAATAATAAAACTGACACAATTACACTCGTCGATCTCTGTGGCGTGCATACGTTGGCCATATCGTTTGCAATCGGCAATCACGGGTTCGAATCTCCGTGTGTTCGTTATTGTTTTCTATTTTTTTGTTTTTAAAAAAAACAAATTAAACTTGATTGTGGATGTATGTAACATCATTTTTATGTCAATTTTTATAATTTATAAAGGCCGCCAATGCTTTAATAGTTTTTTTCTATTCTTTTTTTAATCTATTTTTCTATCTATCATTTATCTCTGGATTTATTTAACTTTATAATCTAAACAAATTAAAATGCGTAAAACAATATATTATTGCTCGATAAATAAGTGATTGAAGTTGAGTTCACTTTGATAATGATAGCAACACTTGTTGTAAAACCATTTTACCAGTGTGCCCAACCATTTCTCCTTTGCACACTTTGTTTAAAATACATTCAGAGATGTCATTTTTATAGCTTGATAGCTAGGCTAATATACAACTGTAAGCTATTTGGATACACAAAGCAAACACATTTCCAAAACAGGCCATAGACAATCGTACAACATGAGAAAGGAGACCGTTTATACCAATGTTTAATCTACCATGATTACCATTTTTTTAAATCTGTACAACCGATGAATTTCTAGAAAATCTTTGGTACAACTTCATTTCAAGAAAGTTAGTTCTTGTACCAAAGCTTACCAAATTTAGCTAGCTTTAATAAACGAATTGGGAGACGCAATATTCATGTCGAAATATATTATGTGGAAAGGCAATCAGACAACTATTGATAGACGCGATCAAGTCTTGTACCTTTGAAGGGTGATTACGGGCACGTCCGTATGAGTAAAGTGGATTCCCTCTATAATGAACCAACATTTTAATTTCAGTGCCAAAGATCTTGAAAAAGGTTACAGGGGACATTCTCGCTTCGACGATGCTCCTATGCGTAGGTCAACTGAAAGCCCGGTCCGATGGTAGACTCCGAATCTCCAGAATCTTAGGAGATATGTACACATTTTCTCATAATACTTTATGCTGCACGGTGTGCTGCGCCCAAAACTAGTATCTTTCTCAAAACTACTATTTTTGGATGGCTTGGGTTGCGCAAAACTAGTATTATTTGGCGGCCGTTCATTAATACTAGTCTTGGTCGGGAAAATGTCGTGCACTTCGTGTTAGGCATACAGGTTGTTTGTAAACGAGCGTGTATATTTAAAAACATTGGCCGCTAATTATATAAACAAAGCAGGGAAATAACTGTGTTTCTCGGACTTCTTTATCTTTATTCGTCATTAAGAAGATGAAAATGTTCCCAAATTCTGGGAGATTTTTGTTGTTTGTATTTATTTTCTAGCTATTTATTATTTATACCTCACTCAATTTAAAAAAAACAACAACACTGGATTCTACTGTCGCTCTGTTACGGTCGTATAGTCGGCCCCCGGATTCCACGTCACTCTGTTGCAAGTAAGTGTAGGCCCTATATTCGCCACAACATGTGGGCACTACCACATAGTTTTATTGACTGTACATCATGCCTTTCGTCGGTATACAACTCGGACTTTTTACTGTCTGATAAGTCCACCCCCTCCCCCTCCCTATGGCCCTGTTTAAAGCTGGCTATGCCACTGATTCGCGCATGTTGGATGTGCCGGTCCGCCGCGCGCCAGTGGTCCGCATTGCGGCGCGTTATTGGTCACTCTCGATCATAGTTCGGCGTGGCCCCTCGCTACACGGCTCGATCCTCATGGCGGCATTATTATCACATCAAACCACTTCTGGATGTTATCATCAATCAATGCATTGTCGGCTGCTTTAGTCAAAATTAAATATTATATACCAAGGGGCCCATACAACTGTCACTGGATATACCCACTTTGCCTATCTGTGATATACCATTGAACCGTCAACGCCTGAATCTTTTCCGTGAACTTTTCCTGATTAGGCTTTTCCACCCCAAACTGGCCGGAGCCCGGGGGGGGGGGAGGTAGATCTACGGTTGATTAGCGCATTACAAGAAGTTGTGTCACTTGCCATGCAGCACATACTCATTAGGCATTTGTCCAACATTTTAGTGGACAAATCCAAAGCGATCGGACGCATGCGTAGAAAAAAATGTCGTCCCCTTGACTCTCCAGAGGGCCTTTTCGATATTCAGACGATGGCGGACATAGGTTCGTGTGACGAATATTCTAGGTGAAATTCGATGTGGGAACGCTCGGCCTGTAGGGAACGATGATATTTCTGACTTCAACAGCGCCAGGGCATCGTTTGGGGACCGTTTGATTATCACTCAGGTCGTGTCAGTATGAAATTAGGTAAAACACTCCGACATAACATTGAAATCAACGGAGATTCAAAGATTACGGCCGTTCGTGTCCACTATGGTCTGGTACTTTTCATTTTCGACGTCACAAATGACGTATATTCATTGATATGATTATTCATTGTATATTCATGTCCGTCTATGCTTTCGGCGATTCGAACAATAGAGTGTCAGGCGCCTGCCTGTACGACATGTCATGTTTGAATAGAGCGGTGATTAGTATGGGCATTGGTAGTCTCTTGCGATAACAGCATGGCCCTTGTAGTGGCTGTTGTGACACAAAACTAACGTTAAAAACGAGAAGGCACGGTGAAAGTGTAAATACTTCTAACAATTTCAACATATTAAATTATCACATACATTCACCGTGTCCGATTAATTTTACTACACTAGCAACCAAAAGTCCCGGGCCAAAAGTATTAGGACACTTGGTTACGGTGGCAAAATCATCTCATACGGTATATTCAATTTGGAGTGTAATATTTCACTACGAGTTGAAGACATGTGTTGTTGAAACTCTTCTCATTAGCCGATGTTTCCTACAACATCGGCTAATTCAATTCCATGGAATTGAAGAAAACACGTGCCTTCTTGAAATCCTCATACAAATGTCCCATTGGAAATAGCTCATGAATAATTCATCAACCTCATTATAGCCAATGTAATTCTATGGTGGGTACTGGGTAGTCTGACAATTTTGACTTCCTTTCAAAAAAACCCTTCTCAATTGTTTGTCAATGGATTCACTCAAGTAAAACTAATCCTAATATTGTCACTAGTCTTTAATCTCTCACATATATTGACACCTGATATCTTCATTCATCTTCAAAATAAGATATTTAGGAGGGAAATTTAGTTTCATATTGACACCTTTACTTTCATATTTTAAATGGAGACCAACCAAATTCTCTGCACTTTCTAATAGCACCCACATGTCTGGGCACACTATACAGTGCTATCATTTCCCATGACTTAAGAATTTTTGTCAAGCTATTTGACTCAAATTAACTAAATATACGTACATGTATCAATGCAAAAAACCTTAATCACTGAAATATTGTTAAAAATGTTTTCCTTTTAAATAATAATGTCTTAAGTAGGAATATCATCCCAAATTAATATTGTAACAAACTTTTAAGAACTTTCCAATCATTTTATAACCCTATAATACCCTAAAGCTAACACAGCAGTTCAAAAGATTCCCAGTGTATTCTCTTAATTTACAGCTTGCAATAGTCTAGAGGCTGGGACCCCTAAAAAAAGTGATCGTTCAACCGGTGTACCTTCTCAAATCTGATCACATAGGTAGTTAGTATAGACCCTCTAGATAAGTGCCAGGTAGTGAGTCAATCCAAATTGTGGTGTCACATTTTTTGTACAGGCCTTTTAAAAGGTGTCTTATTCGATAGTAAAATAGCACGATTTCAGGGTAGGGGAAACATAAATCATCATATATATATTTATTTCTAACCGAATTGCGTCATTTTTGCATTAAAATATGCCAAATGGTTACCTCTCTCACGTTAATATTTCCATGAAGCTGTGTATCACACAAATAAATTCGAAATTCTAATAATAACATATCATTTGACAAAATATTAACATGTTTATTGCATACTATTTTCAACATTCAGCAAAGTTTATTTTGAATTAATTCTAATAAGTTATTTATCATTAAATGTTGTCGTATTGGCAGTCAAACATGTTGTTGTCATATTGGAAATGTAATGGACAGATAATAACTTCACATGTTTACATGCTGTTTTTACAAAGTGTCCTATAAACAGTTGAATTTTATCGTTTTAGGTGAGAGGAAATATTAATTGTCACATCATTGCGAGTAATCAACTTACTAAAATAGGTTATCTTGGTACCAATGGATACGGTATGAACCTCTCTCCTCTTGGTCCGAAATAGTTCTCCTCGACTAGCTTCGATTATGGTCTTTCCAGCAAATGACATGGCAATAAAGCATTTCATTTTTATATACTATTAGTATTATAGAGTATTTTTTTAGCAGTCAGTTCATAAAATATAATAATATGTGGCTTGTATTTATTTTATTTGAAATCATTTTAGGGTTTCTGGGCCAACATAACTGAGTTGTCTGACGACTGTAATGTGTAATGATTTACTCAGTCTTTCCAACTAAATGATTTTAGCATGACGAATATTGTTTACTTTCAATATAACATTGTCAATATTTTGTATTACAAATGGATTTTAACTAACTAGTGTGTAACCATTATATGTCATGATAGCCCAGAACCCCATAAAGAACTGATGAAGCCTACAATCTAGTCTAGTCATATATAAGAAGATCAGCAAGATCAAGGAAGTAGAAGCGGCCCATTTCAATTCCAAGCATGCTCTAAGCTGGAGACTTATCAATGAAATCACTGGTGGGAAAGCATCCACCAAAGGTTCGAGGAAGGAGGAAATCACATCAATTCTTAAAAGATCTGGAAACTAGAACAGGTCCTTTCGACCAAGAGGAATATGACAACCTAAAAAGTTATTGGAAGAATGAAAAAGCAGCGATGAAGACAACATCCCACCTAAAGTTCCGTTAATATGCGACCTTGATGACATTGTGTTGAACTTCTGCAATGAAGCATTACTGACTGGGGGAAACGAGCCAGTGGTCTGTGCTCAACATAGTTCCAATACCAAAACCAGGCAATCTTAGCCTAGGAGGCAATTACCAAGGTAGCAGTTATATTGTTGCCAAAACGTACAACAGAATGATCCTGGACAGAATCAGACCAGAGCTGGATCAGCATTTGAGAACCAATTAAAACGTCTTCAGGGTCGGAAGGACGACAGTCGGGCACATACTGGCACTGAGGAGGCTTATAGAAGGAGTTAAGGCCAACAACCTAACATCAGTAATCACATACATTGATTTTAGAAAGGCATTTGACACTATCATTAATCAACCGTAGCAACATGCTGACAATTCTCAAGATCTGCTGCAAAGAGTTGAGTAGCAAAGGTCGATCTGAAAATGAATGCTGGAAAGAAAAAAATTATGTTATATAACCAGAATCAGAAGGGATCCATACAGACAAATGGTGGTATAAAGTTGGAGGAGGTCAAGATTTAAAATATCTTGGTGCCTGGATGGAGGGAGAGTACAGCAAATGACATAGCAACGCAAAGGAGCAGCATGGAGAGCATGTAGCAAAATGACCAACATATGGAAGTCTACTCTTTCTCGTAAATTCGAACTGTTTGCCTCACCGGTAAAGTCAGTTCTGTTATATGGATGCGAAGCTTGGACCATTACTCCCAGTAACAGAAAGCGCTTGATGGCTGCTACACCAGAATTGAGAGCAGTACCCAATTTCAACTGGAAACAACATATACCAAATCTTTATCCAGGGTAATAACTTCATCCCCTCCTACAATATTTATCTGATTTGTTTCACACCACCTGTGTCTTGCCAGCGTGCTTGCTACCATTTCCACCGCTGTCCTAAGCATGGCTCAAGGCTCTTTAGTCTGGGTGTAACTATAGAAGTCCTATATGTTACTTTTGAAAAATGTTGTTGTGTTCAGAAATTCCAACTTTTATCTTCAATTTGTCATAGAAACTAGTGCTATATCATATTTTGGAAAAACAACAGTTCAAATTTCGAGAAAAAGATTTTATTTTTAGAACTAGCCCAAATCTGGCTGAAAGTCAGTCACCACGTGTGCTTAGTCATGTGGCAAGACTGCAGCGCCTACGGGCTTGCTATCAGTTCCACCGCTGCCACCCTCAAGGTCCCCCAGCATGCGGTCAATGGTGTTGGATGGATGTAATTTTGGGGTGGAATTTACTAATACTAGCGTGATGGCCAGTTCAACCTGTCAAACTTGGGCTCAAACATTACAGGCAACTGGAATGTAATGCAAAGGTGTGGAGAGTCATCGTAGTTCGGGGACACCACCGAGTTAAACCCTAAGGTCCACTCTTACCAGCCATATCCTTTGGGAATATCTCAAGGTTGAGATTTCTTAACTCTTATTTCATCTGTCACCAAATGAACAGGTGTAAGCCAGTTCACCCTGGGTGAACTAGCCAGAGTGGTCCTTTAAGCAAGCACCTAAAATCCTAAAATGCTTTCAATTAAAATAAATACAAGTCACTTACGAGGTGACCTCTAAGACATACTTCACACATATGGGTTAAGCTGTATAATAGTATATCAAAAATGAAATGCTTTCTTGTCATGTCATTGACAATGAGGTAGAGGTGGCCGAGCGGTCTAGCGCGCTGATCGTCGGTCGGGAGTTTTCTATCAATCGTGGGTTCAAGTCGCCTTGAAACCAGGATTCTTTGTTCACCCCAAAAAAGTTCCTATCTAGGTCGGAAATTCTACAATCAAATCTTAATTCAGTGAGGGTTAGTTATCGGAGTCTCTTTCCGTGGTTTAAGCTGATAATCAGATTTAATTGTAGAATTTCTCCTCTACCCCATTCTCTGTGTACAACGTGCAGGTCTATACAGTGAGTGTCAGTTCGCCGTGATTCGGAAATTCACGTTAAGCCGTTGGTCCCGTGTATTCAGACGCTTCACCCTGAACACGTTAAAAGTTACAGACCTTATCGTTAAGAGTAGGGGATCATCCCGGGTCTGTTACCTGTACAAAAATCACAACCTCTAGGTTTCAGAGGGCTTCCAGTTTAGCCGGATAGGCTGCTATAGGGAGTTAACAAGCACTAAGCACTAATTGGTCTGGAAAGACCATAATCGAAGCTAGTCGAGGAGAACTATTTCGGACCAAGAGGAGAGAGACAAGATAACATATTTTCGTTGATTAAACGCAATGATGCGACAATTAATATTTCCTCTCACCTAAAACGATCAAATGCTACTGTTCTATGGGACACCTTGAAAAAACATGTAAATATGTAAAGTTATTATCTGTCCAATTTATTTCCAATATGACACCAACATGTTTGACTGCCAATACAACAACATTTAATGATAAATAACTTATTCGAATTATTTCTAAATAAACTTTGCTGAATGTTGAAAATAATATGCAAAAAACATGGTAATATTTTGTCAAATGGATATGTTATATTAGTATTTCGTATTATTTGTGTGGTACACAGCTTCAGTGAAATATTAACGTGAGAGCGGTAATCAATTGGCATATTTTGATGCAAGAATGACGCAATTCGGTTAAAATTAAGCATAGATATGATGATTTATGTTTCCCCTACCCTGAACTCGTGCAATTTTACTATCAAATGAGACATTCTTTAAAAAGGCCCGTAAAAAAATGTGACACCACAATTTGGATTGACTCACTACCTGGCACTTATCTGGAGGGTCTATACTTACTACCTATGTGATCAGATTTGAGAAGGTACACCGGTTGAACGATTCGCCTTAACTAGGCCTCGTATGAGAGTTAGCCTCTGGACTACAAGGTGTCCTAATACTTTTGGTTGCTACTGTATATGTGTGATAATTTTACATAACTTCTCCACCCAGTGTTTTTTTATAGAACTAAACTCCACGCGCACAATGGATAATGTGTGCATATTGTTCAGATCGATACTAATAACATGCGATCGTTCAGAGAACGAAAGTGAATATTTATTGATGACTTGTTCTTGAGTTATTTCATGACAGGGCTTAATACTACACATTCATTATCTTGGTCCGAAACACACATAGCTTCAAACGACTTGGCGCACATAAGTATCCCTGTACTAGAAATTCATTGGTATTTTTAGCTTACGTAACTCGAGGAGGTGGAGGGGCACAACATTGTAATTACTCTTAGGCCTATGTGCATAAGACAATGTTGTAGTTGTTATAATGCGCATGGTAGACTGTTGTTTTAAACAGATATTTTGTCTACGTTAAAGACAAATAGTACGGTATACTTGGCTTGACTATATGCCTACCACTACTCTCATGACAATCTCTGAAAATCTATAATTAGAGCATGAAAATAATACTATGCATGAACAACAACATAATCCCCCAAATACAGTATTTCCTTTGTTCTATCTAGCACTTCCCTTTTAAGATCTTTTTTTATTAACGACACATGAGTATAACCATGATAACAGGCCATCAAAATATGTTCGTCAGGGCATTTATTGCGTATACGTAACTGGAGGGAGGGGAGGGTGAGGGGGTAAAAGTTACGTACGCTCTGTACGTAAGTCAAAATGGCGATAATTTTGAACGACCCCTTAGGGGAAAATATATTGTCAAACTTTGGCATAAGATAAGTAAGTTACGTTAACATGGTGGTTACTCGCCGGCGTAAGTTACGCTGAGAGTAATTAAATTCCAGGAATATTTTCGTAACTCTTGCCGTATGTCCACACGAACGGAGTAAACAGGGACTAAGAGTTGAGTAGGCAGCTCCGCTTTCGTTGACATTTGCATTTAAACCTGCGCGAAATCTTTCGGTATCAAAATGGCTTTATTGAGTAGGCCTATTCGAATTGTCATAATATGACTGAATTAAAGGGGTATTTGGAGAAAGTATCCAAGATTCACAGTATTTAAGGAGTTGTAAATTGATGCATGCATGTTGCATAACTAATACAGTAATAGTATCTCCAAAATGTGTTTGAGAGTAAAGCACTTATTTGATAAAAAATAAATAAATAAAAAGCTTAGCTCAGAAACAGGTCTGCAAAGGGTGTGTATGTGTATACAGGCTACATTATTTTACTGTTCATGACGGTGTACGAAATTTGCCAGAAAATATGAGTGTGTTTAACATAAAGTGCAAAAGTGCAAGAAATCCAGCGTTAGTGGAAAGCTTTCATTCAGTTCAAAACTTAGTTTAAAACATATCATTATAGCTCATTATACTATTATCGTGAATAAACCTGTCAAATTATACACATGTTAACCCGGAGGTTGAGTGCATGAGCTTGTAAACAAAGGTCAAACTTACGATATGCCCTAGATAGATGAATCGCGTAAGTGTTGTCCACACGGCCAGTTTCTTCACGGCAGATATACGCTGAGCTCGCCTCCTATCGCTACTCCTCGTACCTGCTAAAAAGTAGGAGTAAATCGACCGGATTTAAGCGGTATAAGGCCCGCGACCGTTAACACTGCCACTACTCCATCAGTTAAGCGATCGCTACTCCAAACCATCGCTACTCTTCCTTACGCCGCTTTTACTCTCCCTTGTGTGAACGTACCTTATAGACGCTCGTTAATATCCTATTTTTATATTTTACGAAACAACTGCCAGTTTCTACCTAAATTTAGTATTTTACTTGGATGTGTCAAATGTCTGACACTGATTTCAAAAAGTACACATATTGACATTGGGAGGTGATTATCGTTTCACAGTACTTTATTTTACTTCGAGAGTTGGTTTACGCTAATCTAATACAATCTGTGTGTTATGTGATTAATACGAATTACACGCAGAGTAATTTATGTATACCTTCTATCCTTACAAGTATTATACCGGTGCCTCTAATCATGCTAATCCGTAGTCCATCGCCTTGCCTTACATATTATGATTGTCTCTTATTATACACAGATGTACATTATAATCGTTTAAATTGTAATTTTATTCATGCCGTTGCCAACATACACCCGAGTTCTTTGCATATAGTTAATGATTTCATTTGGGTGGCGAATTACTTTTTCGAGCACTATTCTAATTTGGTCAAGTATAGAATAGTATAGTATACTATTATTGTCAGTGTTTGTATCTCATTTGTGGTGAATAAACTGAACTGAACTGAACTGAAATCTTTCATTCAGTTCATCTTTCATTTGAGATAAGATTTCGTTATGTACAAATCCAATAAAATGTGAATAGGATACTCACAATTTAGTTACGTTTCACTGCTAAACTAGCAGCTTCGTCAGACTGGCAACTCTGTCTGGAGGCAACAGGAATTAGGGATTTCCTGTTGCTGGGACCCGCCGTTGTAGAGGGCGTAGTTCCGACGAGTTGATCGTAGATGTTGTGCAGTGTGTAAGACCCCTCATCTTTGTTGAGTGTGTTCTCCCCCTTCTCCGAATCCAAATGGCTTCTTTGAGCCATCTTGTTGTTCTGTCCGATTCGCGGTCTATCGTTGTGGCCTTGTCCCAATCGATGGTGTGATTTGTAGCCGCTACATGGTCGGTAATTGCTGATTTGTGTTGTACCGTAGTAGAGTCTTTCCTCGTGGAACGAGTGTATGGTTTCTTCTCAAATGTCTGAACCTCTTTCTGCGACGAATTTAGCGTCCCGATATTTGGAGCAAGGGGGGCAACTTGCCCCCCCTGCCCCCCCCCCCCCCCCCGGTCGGTACGCCCCTGCCAGTTACTCCACGGTGGAGCTGACGCTGAGCTCGCTACTCCGCGTAACCTGCTTAAAAGCAGGAGTAAATCGACAGATTTAGGCGGCATAACTTCCGCCATCGACCGTTCACACGGTCACTACTCCATCAGTTATGCGATCGCCCTGTCTTTTGATAGGAATGTGGACTCAAATATTTACCAATTTTTTGGGGGAAATGGACCCATAATTTTTACAGGAAACCCATAATTTTCTTATTGTATTTGACAGCTTTAGCTTAAATTTCGGTGAAAAAAACAAACATTAAGGGATCACGTCAAAACTCGACCGCCCGGCAACCGCCGGTTACGGCCGGTTCCGTTCGGTTCTCACAAAACGTGTCGTCTGTTATAATATACACACATAATGAGGTCAAATAGTAACACTCTGGTGAACACGACCGGTTGAAAGTGCCTCGTCACACATGTGAGCAATAACATCTTGAAGTAATGGGCTCTTTTAAGACTTAAAAGTCTCAGTTGACAACCAGTACAATACAGCTATTGATTTTCGCTGGGGTTGGCTTTTTCAATCTGTTTATAGCTCAATTAACTTTTTAAAATCAATACCGAAAGTCTATGAATGTTTTTTTTTTATAGAACGATTATAGAGAGAGCTATTATGACCGCAAAGTAACAGATTGATAGTGTAAATTGGTCAGATTACAGCATTAAGTCAACCGGCGGTTGTTCAGTGTTGCATGCGCGAATATTCATATACCAGTAAAACATTTGACCTGAAAGAACCGGGCGGAACCGCCCGTAACCGGCGGTCAACGGGCGGTCGAGTTTTGACGTCTCCCCTAAGGAGTTTAGACCCATACATTTACCAAAAAAGGTTTTGAAAAATGGGACTCAATTTGGCGGCACATCCCCGTGACCTCATATCCACTAAGGGATCAAGTCAAAACTCGACCGCGAGGCAACCGCCGGTTACGGCCGGTTCCGCCCGGTTCTCACAAAACGTGTCGTCTGTTATAATGTGCACACATAATGAGGTCAAATAGTTACACTCAGGTGAACACGACCGGTTGACAGTGCCTCGTCACAAGCGTGAGCAATACATTCTTGAAGTAATGGGCTCTCAAGTCTCAGTTGACAACCAGTACAATAAAGCTATTGATTTTCGCTGGGGTTTATAGCTCAATTAACTTTTTAAAATCAATACCGAAAGTCCAAGGGTGTGCTATTATGACCGCAAAGTAACAGATTGATAGTGTAAATTGGTCCGGTTACGGCATTAAGTCAACCGGCGGTTGTTCAGTGTTGCATGCGTGAATATTCATATACCAGTAAAACAGTTGACCTGAAAGAACCGGGCGGAGCCGTACGTAACCGGCGGTCAACGTGCGGTCGAGTTTTGATGTCTTCCCTAAGTACCTCTCCCCTCCCACCCCGGGCGCGATCGCTACTCCAAACCACCGCTCTATTCCTTACGCCACTTATACTCTCCCTCTTGTGAACGTAGCTGATATTTTACCTAAATTTAGTATTTTACTTGGATGCGTCAAATGACTGACACTGATTTCAAAAAAGTACACATTGACATTGGAGGTGATTATCGTTATTCAGAATGGGAGATCGGGGAGTGTACGCCCTATGGGCAGGTTCGCCTGGCGAACACACAATAGATACAGTAGTATGTTGCAAGCTTCCCACATTAATCCTAACTCTACTCCCCACTTTTTTCAGAATTTTTTTCTTCAACGTGGCAAATCGACCAAAATATATCCCCCCCCCCACCCCCGATCCCCCCAGGATTTGATCAAGGGACCTCTCAAACCAGAGGCGAAGAATTCCCCATTACACCACGGCTGTCAAGGCTAGTTTGCGCAGTATATTGCGCAAACTACCGTATATGGGCTGGGTCCATTTTTTCATCAAAAAACTTCCACGCCGGTTGGTACCAACGTGCCAGTCGTTTTATTTTGGGGTATATGGTAGGGTTAGGGTTATCGTGACAGATCACCGTAACATGTTTGTCAACTCATCATCCAAAAACCAGTTTTGCCTCGCAAAAGTGAATTTTCTTCCATTTTTCATATTGTTTTTTTTTCTCAAAGATATTCACAGAAAAGGTTTAAATGTAAATTATCTTTAGGTATACTCCCTTTCATAATTTCTTGGACATAATTCGCGTTATTTCACGCGAGCGTATTTTGTTGTTGTTTTCGAGGCGCGGCGTCAAAATGCTTGACAGGCGCGATAAACATGAACAAGGTCACGCGCCGGCGATCACGGCGTGTGACGATTTCACGATTGACCAATTAGAATGCGCGATTATTTTTTTAAAGGGACTGGTACGCACTTCCGGGTTTACGCACATACGCACCTACGCAATACTACGCGAACCTACGCACATACGTACGCAACTCGCACGTACGCATGATTTGATGGAATTATGTCCAAGGGATTATGAAAGGGAGTATAGGTATAGACCATTTCAAATCCGAAAATATACGATCGGTTCCGAATGTTTCCGATAGCCGAGTGTTTGACACTCGGTTCCATGACCTGTCAGGTCCTGACAGGTCATGGCCATGTGCCGGAGAAAAACAACGTGTTTTTCACCCGTCTGCCCGTGTGGTAGATTGCGCTGGTGTTGGTGATAGATTGTATCCCTCACAAAGTTGATGTTGCGGCATTTCAGTTACAAAAACGAGTGAGATGAAAGAGATTTGGGGTAATATTTTCACTTTTTACCGTCTGCTCGATACATTTGGAATTCGTCCGTCAGCGCCTTTGTTGATAAAAAACCAAAATAGTCTCGTTCCACGTTTTACTTCTCATGTGTGCACGCGTGTATGTAAACATAGGCGGACAATCAACTAGGGCAATGCTGTGAATGCGATCAACTGTTGCGAAGAACGCGCAACGCACCTACTCCACGTGACCTGTTTTTCCGAAGATTTCCGATCTCAATTTGAAATGGTCTATGGGATTGATTATGGATTTGATGCAGTTAACAACCCATCAATGTATGTGGGACATCCGTGGAATAGGTCAATGCACTTATTGCGCTCTATGGGGCACATAACGCTCTATGATGATGGGGCAGGTTCGCCAATAGGATCTATATACGAATTTTCCTCTTACAGGATAATTGTAATTATAAAAATAGTTATCAGGAATGGAGTAACACTAATATTAGAGGAGAATATTTCAAAATGTAGTATTTATTACTTTTAAATTCTGAACGAGTACGTTCCGCAAAAGTGCCCTCACCCCTATATTTTTAACCCCTACATTTTATTTTGGAATAAAATAACGAATAAAACCGAATATATATGTATTGGATATTATGGTACTTTGTGTAGCCTAATTCTGAGCCTAGGGCGAACTTGCCCCGGCCTATGGGCGAAACTACCCCGGCGTCGGGCAAGTGCGCCCTTTTGAGACACTTGTCTTTATCATTTACTCTTGCCTTTACAGCAAGGCCTAGAGTATTGAGATCATGGTCGTATGTAGCCAAGATATCAATCTTTCACAAGATATCAATAGGTCCACTCAATCTTTAAAATTTGCGTCTCTAGACCTCTTCATGTGAGTTAATACAAAATTACACTTCGAGCGATTTATGTATTGTATACCTTCTATTGGGAACAACCTCGCTACTTGTTTTATTTTGAAAAAGAATATTGAATTTCTACAGTAAAAATAAATAATATTTGGTACATTATGCATAATGCATTAAAATGAAAACCGTTAAAGTGGTATATTAATGAATGTATTATCTATCGTTACTTATACGACACAATTGACCTCATCGGGTTTTTTATGCTGAATTATAATAATCGAGAACCTTAAAAAGGTAAGATTTAGCAGTTGGGTAAATCAAGTCATTATTGATTGATAAGGGATTTTTTTAAAAACCCTTCGGCAATAAAAGTACATGTACAGAAAATGGCAACATTTCAACCAATCCCATATGGTATGATTAATATCGTTGAAATTGATGGGAAACGTTAAAATGTCGTCAAGCTATCGAAACCTTACACTGAAAACCAAATCCGAGTCAACTGACTCATCCAACTGGGTCTTGTGACATTGACTTACTCAAATGGGTCACTTGGATTCAGCATCAATGACGACCAGATGCGACTCATCTATATCGTGAATGGCCGCCTGCGGCGACCATTCACGACTCAAAATATGGTACAGCCTATGCATTATATGGCAGCCTTCTATACCAAAACATCGACGAACCATATTTTATTCTCATTCTTATATTTATCAACGGTTTTTTTCAACATTTTATTCATTGGGGGATCATTTAAGATCGTTTTGAATTAGTACAGTGGCAAATCAACTGTTTACTGTTCTAAACATCCCCACAAACAAAATCGAACAACCCATAGAAATTTTACTTTGGCGCAAGAATCTCAAGAATATGTGATTTGGTGGCCTTAGTGATCAGGTAGCCCTTAGTGATCAGATTTATTCGCGGTATACGATGGAATTTTTACTTGAAATCACTGCAAATAATTATTTAATCGTCATTCTTATATATTGTTTAAAATGGCAACCCATAATATCCATCAATTTCATTGGTTTTGTTGGATACGTGCTAAAGGTAGCACACCTCTAAATAGTTCCAGGCGAAAACTTGCAACTCTTATTGCGCAATACTTCTTATCAATACGCGTGATTAAAATAGTGATTTCTCGGGAACTACAGTGATTCAGCAGACGAGGTTGGTATCAAATTAAAGCTAACAATATGAATTTTAATGATAGATCATTCACAAATAATATTAACTATTTTTTGTTAATAAATAGTAGTCCTACTTTCACGGTGCACGGCCGTAAGTCTTGCGAAAAATCAACTTGAAAAATGACCGTAGAGGGCTTAGATGCTCGATTGCTTAAAATCTAACGGTTATCCACGTATATTTTACAATTTTAATCATAAGCTTGCTAAAATAGCTAGAGTTTACTACCAAATTGAATGACTTTCTATGTGTAAATTTAAAAATAACCTTGCCAGAACATGGTTTAAATCTTCGGAAAATCTAATAGTACGTTGGCCTGCGTGTATAATGCGTCATAGTTTGGGGGCATAAATAGAAATTTATACATAGAAATTCTTTCAATTTGGTATTAAACTCTAGCTATTTTAGCAAGCTTTCGATTAAAATTGTAAAATATACGTGGATAACCGTTAGATTTTAAGCAATCGAGCATCTAAGCGCATCGGCCGTAATTCAAAAACTTGTCTTTTGCTAATGTCGGGTTTCTAGCATAGTCGTAGGCCTAACATTTTCCTAACTTTAAATCGTTAAAAAATCGATCTATCGTTATAAACATATTATAAGCATTGTCTTGGGCTTAAATTTGATACCAAAATCAATTCCTAAATCACAATGGTCATTGAGATATCATCTTTTGAAGCGTCGCGCATCGATCAAAATAAGGTGCAAAATGGTCGTCTAATTTCGACTTCCTATTATTTAGAGGTGTGCTACCTTAGAACCACAATGGGGTTTTTTATTTTCAAATTTGGTGTTGTTATATTTAATTATTCATGAAGCAAATACAATTTTAAACTCATGTCGAAAGTTTCATTGCCATTGAATAAATAGTTTTCGAGTTATTCCAATTTACCTAACCCTAACCCTAACCCTAATCAAACCCTAACCCTAATCAGACCCTAACCCTAACTGAACCTTAAATCTAAGCTTGATTTTTAAACACTAAACGATGTAGCCTTTTTAAGCCTTTACTATCGTCTGAAGATAGCAAATGTTAGATGCTATCTTCAGAAGATAGCAAGCAACCCACCCCCCCCCCCCCCCCCCCCCTCGGGAGAAAGCAATGGATTCAGAAGACAGCACGCGGCGTAACTATAGTAACTATACACAACGTACTCTGACGCCTACGGACGCGTTTGAAAGTCGCGTATTTGTACGCAGCTTACGCCGTCAGCTGCTATCTTCTGAAGATAGTGATTGTATACCAAACGTCCATAAATGTTGGTGAAACTTTCAGGATATCGTCAACAGAGACAATGCAATGTAATGGAATGAAAAAAGAAATTATTAATATTTAATGAAATGGCAACATTGACATTGTTAAATCATACACCGTTTAAGACGACAACATCGAAAATTCAAGGTTTTCAGGCGTCGTCGGATCAATGTTGGGGTCAACCGGGTTTGTAAAAACAAGTATAACTCAAAAACTATTTAACCAATATCGAAGAAAATTTGTGTATGATTTTGAAATAATATTTGGTTTATAAATAACGCAAAATATTGAAACAAAATGATCATATAAAAAATCAAAGTTACTGTTCTAAGGTAGCACACCTCTAAATAGTTCCAGGCGAAAACTTGCAACTCTTATTGCGCAATACTTCTTATCAATACGCGTGATTAAAATAGTGATTTCTCGGGAACTACAGTGATTCAGCAGACGAGGTTGGTATCAAATTAAAGCTAACAATATGAATTTTAATGATAGATCATTCACAAATAATATTAACTATTTTTTGTTAATAAATAGTAGTCCTACTTTCACGGTGCACGGCCGTAAGTCTTGCGAAAAATCAACTTGAAAAATGACCGTAGAGGGCTTAGATGCTCGATTGCTTAAAATCTAACGGTTATCCACGTATATTTTACAATTTTAATCATAAGCTTGCTAAAATAGCTAGAGTTTACTACCAAATTGAATGACTTTCTATGTGTAAATTTAAAAATAACCTTGCCAGAACATGGTTTAAATCTTCGGAAAATCTAATAGTACGTTGGCCTGCGTGTATAATGCGTCATAGTTTGGGGGCATAAATAGAAATTTATACATAGAAATTCTTTCAATTTGGTATTAAACTCTAGCTATTTTAGCAAGCTTTCGATTAAAATTGTAAAATATACGTGGATAACCGTTAGATTTTAAGCAATCGAGCATCTAAGCGCATCGGCCGTAATTCAAAAACTTGTCTTTTGCTAATGTCGGGTTTCTAGCATAGTCGTAGGCCTAACATTTTCCTAACTTTAAATCGTTAAAAAATCGATCTATCGTTATAAACATATTATAAGCATTGTCTTGGGCTTAAATTTGATACCAAAATCAATTCCTAAATCACAATGGTCATTGAGATATCATCTTTTGAAGCGTCGCGCATCGATCAAAATAAGGTGCAAAATGGTCGTCTAATTTCGACTTCCTATTATTTAGAGGTGTGCTACCTTAGAACCACAATGGGGTTTTTTATTTTCAAATTTGGTGTTGTTATATTTAATTATTCATGAAGCAAATACAATTTTAAACTCATGTCGAAAGTTTCATTGCCATTGAATAAATAGTTTTCGAGTTATTCCAATTTACCTAACCCTAACCCTAACCCTAATCAAACCCTAACCCTAATCAGACCCTAACCCTAACTGAACCTTAAATCTAAGCTTGATTTTTAAACACTAAACGATGTAGCCTTTTTAAGCCTTTACTATCGTCTGAAGATAGCAAATGTTAGATGCTATCTTCAGAAGATAGCAAGCAACCCCCCCCCCCCCCCCCCCCCTCGGGAGAAAGCAATGGATTCAGAAGACAGCATGCGGCGTAACTATAGTAACTATACACAACGTACTCTGACGCCTACGGACGCGTTTGAAAGTCGCGTATTTGTACGCAGCTTACGCCGTCAGCTGCTATCTTCTGAAGATAGTGATTGTATACCAAACGTCCATAAATGTTGGTGAAACTTTCAGGATATCGTCAACAGAGACAATGCAATGTAATGGAATGAAAAAAGAAATTATTAATATTTAATGAAATGGCAACATTGACATTGTTAAATCATACACCGTTTAAGACGACAACATCGAAAATTCAAGGTTTTCAGGCGTCGTCGGATCAATGTTGGGGTCAACCGGGTTTGTAAAAACAAGTATAACTCAAAAACTATTTAACCAATATCGAAGAAAATTTGTGTATGATTTTGAAATAATATTTGGTTTATAAATAACGCAAAATATTGAAACAAAATGATCATATAAAAAATCAAAGTTACTGTTCTAAGGTAGCACACCTCTAAATAGTTCCAGGCGAAAACTTGCAACTCTTATTGCGCAATACTTCTTATCAATACGCGTGATTAAAATAGTGATTTCTCGGGAACTACAGTGATTCAGCAGACGAGGTTGGTATCAAATTAAAGCTAACAATATGAATTTTAATGATAGATCATTCACAAATAATATTAACTATTTTTTGTTAATAAATAGTAGTCCTACTTTCACGGTGCACGGCCGTAAGTCTTGCGAAAAATCAACTTGAAAAATGACCGTAGAGGGCTTAGATGCTCGATTGCTTAAAATCTAACGGTTATCCACGTATATTTTACAATTTTAATCATAAGCTTGCTAAAATAGCTAGAGTTTACTACCAAATTGAATGACTTTCTATGTGTAAATTTAAAAATAACCTTGCCAGAACATGGTTTAAATCTTCGGAAAATCTAATAGTACGTTGGCCTGCGTGTATAATGCGTCATAGTTTGGGGGCATAAATAGAAATTTATACATAGAAATTCTTTCAATTTGGTATTAAACTCTAGCTATTTTAGCAAGCTTTCGATTAAAATTGTAAAATATACGTGGATAACCGTTAGATTTTAAGCAATCGAGCATCTAAGCGCATCGGCCGTAATTCAAAAACTTGTCTTTTGCTAATGTCGGGTTTCTAGCATAGTCGTAGGCCTAACATTTTCCTAACTTTAAATCGTTAAAATCGATCTATCGTTATAAACATATTATAAGCATTGTCTTGGGCTTAAATTTGATACCAAAATCAATTCCTAAATCACAATGGTCATTGAGATATCATCTTTTGAAGCGTCGCGCATCGATCAAAATAAGGTGCAAAATGGTCGTCTAATTTCGACTTCCTATTATTTAGAGGTGTGCTACCTTAGAACCACAATGGGGTTTTTTATTTTCAAATTTGGTGTTGTTATATTTAATTATTCATGAAGCAAATACAATTTTAAACTCATGTCGAAAGTTTCATTGCCATTGAATAAATAGTTTTCGAGTTATTCCAATTTACCTAACCCTAACCCTAACCCTAATCAAACCCTAACCCTAATCAGACCCTAACCCTAACTGAACCTTAAATCTAAGCTTGATTTTTAAACACTAAACGATGTAGCCTTTTTAAGCCTTTACTATCGTCTGAAGATAGCAAATGTTAGATGCTATCTTCAGAAGATAGCAAGCAACCCCCCCCCCCCCCCCCCCCCCCCCTCGGGAGAAAGCAATGGATTCAGAAGACAGCATGCGGCGTAACTATAGTAACTATACACAACGTACTCTGACGCCTACGGACGCGTTTGAAAGTCGCGTATTTGTACGCAGCTTACGCCGTCAGCTGCTATCTTCTGAAGATAGTGATTGTATACCAAACGTCCATAAATGTTGGTGAAACTTTCAGGATATCGTCAGCAGAGACAATGCAATGTAATGGAATGAAAAAAGAAATTATTAATATTTAATGAAATGGCAACATTGACATTGTTAAATCATACACCGTTTAAGACGACAACATCGAAAATTCAAGGTTTTCAGGCGTCGTCGGATCAATGTTGGGGTCAACCGGGTTTGTAAAAACAAGTATAACTCAAAAACTATTTAACCAATATCGAAGAAAATTTGTGTATGATTTTGAAATAATATTTGGTTTATAAATAACGCAAAATATTGAAACAAAATGATCATATAAAAAATCAAAGTTACTGTTAGAACCACAATGGGGTTTTTTATTTTCAAATTTGGTGTTGTTATATTTAATTATTCATGAAGCAAATACAATTTTAAACTCATGTCGAAAGTTTCATTGCCATTGAATAAATAGTTTTCGAGTTATTCCAATTTACCTAACCCTAACCCTAACCCTAATCAAACCCTAACCCTAATCAGACCCTAACCCTAACTGAACCTTAAATCTAAGCTTGATTTTTAAACACTAAACGATGTAGCCTTTTTAAGCCTTTACTATCGTCTGAAGATAGCAAATGTTAGATGCTATCTTCAGAAGATAGCAAGCAACCCACCCCCCCCCCCCCCCCCCCCCCCTCGGGAGAAAGCAATGGATTCAGAAGACAGCATGCGGCGTAACTATAGTAACTATACACAACGTACTCTGACGCCTACGGACGCGTTTGAAAGTCGCGTATTTGTACGCAGCTTACGCCGTCAGCTGCTATCTTCTGAAGATAGTGATTGTATACCAAACGTCCATAAATGTTGGTGAAACTTTCAGGATATCGTCAACAGAGACAATGCAATGTAATGGAATGAAAAAAGAAATTATTAATATTTAATGAAATGGCAACATTGACATTGTTAAATCATACACCGTTTAAGACGACAACATCGAAAATTCAAGGTTTTCAGGCGTCGTCGGATCAATGTTGGGGTCAACCGGGTTTGTAAAAACAAGTATAACTCAAAAACTATTTAACCAATATCGAAGAAAATTTGTGTATGATTTTGAAATAATATTTGGTTTATAAATAACGCAAAATATTGAAACAAAATGATCATATAAAAAATCAAAGTTACTGTTCTAAGGTAGCACACCTCTAAATAGTTCCAGGCGAAAACTTGCAACTCTTATTGCGCAATACTTCTTATCAATACGCGTGATTAAAATAGTGATTTCTCGGGAACTACAGTGATTCAGCAGACGAGGTTGGTATCAAATTAAAGCTAACAATATGAATTTTAATGATAGATCATTCACAAATAATATTAACTATTTTTTGTTAATAAATAGTAGTCCTACTTTCACGGTGCACGGCCGTAAGTCTTGCGAAAAATCAACTTGAAAAATGACCGTAGAGGGCTTAGATGCTCGATTGCTTAAAATCTAACGGTTATCCACGTATATTTTACAATTTTAATCATAAGCTTGCTAAAATAGCTAGAGTTTACTACCAAATTGAATGACTTTCTATGTGTAAATTTAAAAATAACCTTGCCAGAACATGGTTTAAATCTTCGGAAAATCTAATAGTACGTTGGCCTGCGTGTATAATGCGTCATAGTTTGGGGGCATAAATAGAAATTTATACATAGAAATTCTTTCAATTTGGTATTAAACTCTAGCTATTTTAGCAAGCTTTCGATTAAAATTGTAAAATATACGTGGATAACCGTTAGATTTTAAGCAATCGAGCATCTAAGCGCATCGGCCGTAATTCAAAAACTTGTCTTTTGCTAATGTCGGGTTTCTAGCATAGTCGTAGGCCTAACATTTTCCTAACTTTAAATCGTTAAAATCGATCTATCGTTATAAACATATTATAAGCATTGTCTTGGGCTTAAATTTGATACCAAAATCAATTCCTAAATCACAATGGTCATTGAGATATCATCTTTTGAAGCGTCGCGCATCGATCAAAATAAGGTGCAAAATGGTCGTCTAATTTCGACTTCCTATTATTTAGAGGTGTGCTACCTTAGAACCACAATGGGGTTTTTTATTTTCAAATTTGGTGTTGTTATATTTAATTATTCATGAAGCAAATACAATTTTAAACTCATGTCGAAAGTTTCATTGCCATTGAATAAATAGTTTTCGAGTTATTCCAATTTACCTAACCCTAACCCTAACCCTAATCAAACCCTAACCCTAATCAGACCCTAACCCTAACTGAACCTTAAATCTAAGCTTGATTTTTAAACACTAAACGATGTAGGCTTTTTAAGCCTTTACTATCGTCTGAAGATAGCAAATGTTAGATGCTATCTTCAGAAGATAGCAAGCAACCCACCCCCCCCCCCTCGGGAGAAAGCAATGGATTCAGAAGACAGCATGCGGCGTAACTATAGTAACTATACACAACGTACTCTGACGCCTACGGACGCGTTTGAAAGTCGCGTATTTGTACGCAGCTTACGCCGTCAGCTGCTATCTTCTGAAGATAGTGATTGTATACCAAACGTCCATAAATGTTGGTGAAACTTTCAGGATATCGTCAACAGAGACAATGCAATGTAATGGAATGAAAAAAGAAATTATTAATATTTAATGAAATGGCAACATTGACATTGTTAAATCATACACCGTTTAAGACGACAACATCGAAAATTCAAGGTTTTCAGGCGTCGTCGGATCAATGTTGGGGTCAACCGGGTTTGTAAAAACAAGTATAACTCAAAAACTATTTAACCAATATCGAAGAAAATTTGTGTATGATTTTGAAATAATATTTGGTTTATAAATAACGCAAAATATTGAAACAAAATGATCATATAAAAAATCAAAGTTACTGTTAGAACCACAATGGGGTTTTTTATTTTCAAATTTGGTGTTGTTATATTTAATTATTCATGAAGCAAATACAATTTTAAACTCATGTCGAAAGTTTCATTGCCATTGAATAAATAGTTTTCGAGTTATTCCAATTTACCTAACCCTAACCCTAACCCTAATCAAACCCTAACCCTAATCAGACCCTAACCCTAACTGAACCTTAAATCTAAGCTTGATTTTTAAACACTAAACGATGTAGCCTTTTTAAGCCTTTACTATCGTCTGAAGATAGCAAATGTTAGATGCTATCTTCAGAAGATAGCAAGCAACCCACCCCCCCCCCCCCCCCCCCCCCCTCGGGAGAAAGCAATGGATTCAGAAGACAGCATGCGGCGTAACTATAGTAACTATACACAACGTACTCTGACGCCTACGGACGCGTTTGAAAGTCGCGTATTTGTACGCAGCTTACGCCGTCAGCTGCTATCTTCTGAAGATAGTGATTGTATACCAAACGTCCATAAATGTTGGTGAAACTTTCAGGATATCGTCAACAGAGACAATGCAATGTAATGGAATGAAAAAAGAAATTATTAATATTTAATGAAATGGCAACATTGACATTGTTAAATCATACACCGTTTAAGACGACAACATCGAAAATTCAAGGTTTTCAGGCGTCGTCGGATCAATGTTGGGGTCAACCGGGTTTGTAAAAACAAGTATAACTCAAAAACTATTTAACCAATATCGAAGAAAATTTGTGTATGATTTTGAAATAATATTTGGTTTATAAATAACGCAAAATATTGAAACAAAATGATCATATAAAAAATCAAAGTTACTGTTCTAAGGTAGCACACCTCTAAATAGTTCCAGGCGAAAACTTGCAACTCTTATTGCGCAATACTTCTTATCAATACGCGTGATTAAAATAGTGATTTCTCGGGAACTACAGTGATTCAGCAGACGAGGTTGGTATCAAATTAAAGCTAACAATATGAATTTTAATGATAGATCATTCACAAATAATATTAACTATTTTTTGTTAATAAATAGTAGTCCTACTTTCACGGTGCACGGCCGTAAGTCTTGCGAAAAATCAACTTGAAAAATGACCGTAGAGGGCTTAGATGCTCGATTGCTTAAAATCTAACGGTTATCCACGTATATTTTACAATTTTAATCATAAGCTTGCTAAAATAGCTAGAGTTTACTACCAAATTGAATGACTTTCTATGTGTAAATTTAAAAATAACCTTGCCAGAACATGGTTTAAATCTTCGGAAAATCTAATAGTACGTTGGCCTGCGTGTATAATGCGTCATAGTTTGGGGGCATAAATAGAAATTTATACATAGAAATTCTTTCAATTTGGTATTAAACTCTAGCTATTTTAGCAAGCTTTCGATTAAAATTGTAAAATATACGTGGATAACCGTTAGATTTTAAGCAATCGAGCATCTAAGCGCATCGGCCGTAATTCAAAAACTTGTCTTTTGCTAATGTCGGGTTTCTAGCATAGTCGTAGGCCTAACATTTTCCTAACTTTAAATCGTTAAAATCGATCTATCGTTATAAACATATTATAAGCATTGTCTTGGGCTTAAATTTGATACCAAAATCAATTCCTAAATCACAATGGTCATTGAGATATCATCTTTTGAAGCGTCGCGCATCGATCAAAATAAGGTGCAAAATGGTCGTCTAATTTCGACTTCCTATTATTTAGAGCCGGGGGACTTTTGAATGTTTTAATTTAATAAATACACCACGTAAAAATGTTTCCTTACTTTTACGGCGATTGACGCCCCAGCTCGTGGCCCTTTTCGGTAAGTTTTGTCATCTTTTCACGCCTCTATATGGCTAAATTCAGTCTCACTGAGCTCTACAAATGGTAAATTCAGGGGCGGGTGGATGGCGATCATCACGCCAGCAGCAAATGCTTGCCGCTAACGTCGGACCTTCCCATCAAATTTCTGATCACTTCATCTGGTAAATCATCACACTCCGGTTCTGGTTCTGGTTCTCCTTTCACATGTTTTACATCTAGGTCTCCAATTTCAAAAGTTGCTGTGGTTTCTTCCATATTCACTTTATTGCAAGTAATTACGAATGTAGCCTAGGCCTAGGCCTATACGAATATTTATTTTATAGCAGACGAAAATAGGCTTTTAGGCACCCTTTTTATTTGTCCTTCTATCTTTTACATGTCTTATTACTATTGTGACGTGGTTTTAGGGAAAATACTCGCATGGCGGAGAGGGGATCAAAACACACAGAATGAATATAACGGATATAGCTTCCAAGTTATTTATATATACATTTTATTAATTCATCATAAATAGTTCACTTACTCATATTATAAACGAACACAGCACCCAGCATCTAGACTATCCTAAAGAAATGACATGACACGCATCAATCGTGAGCTTCTGTAATTCAGAGCTCACCAGTCCTGTTGTGTGAATAGAAAACTATATGGCCTAAACTTATGAGGTGTTGTCAGCGTGGCACGAAGACTTGAATTGGTCAGAGATATTGGCGCGTAGACCGAATGGGATTCAGAATACGGAAGTACGGTGTTGCCATTTCAAGTCAATCATGGCCTGAATTCTAGATATGGAAATATCTAGAATTAATAATACTATTAATAATATCAATATAAATTTAGCGTCACAACATACGCCCTTCCTAACAAAATTGACACCTGACAATTTAACTTAAAGAATGCTGGGTGAAATATTTATAAAAGAAACTGATATCTTTATCATATATAGAAACGAATTATTTATTTCGTCACAAAATTTAACATGTGCTTTATCCATGTTTCCGTCTGCCAAATTGACGGCATCTAATATCAGGTTGTATAATTTTAACTCTCAGAGAATGTTATTTTATTTTTAAACGAGTGGCCTTAAATATAAATTTATTATTAATCTTCTGCGACGCCAAACCTGTGGAAACCTGCGACCGTATTAACCCGGAATTCACGTGAAAAATTCCAAGTGATTACGCTCACACGGTAAAGAGGGATTTTTTGTTGTTGAACAAACACGCATACGGGATATCCCTTAAATGGCCTAACACAAACACACACACTCTCATACATAATCCTCTGATTAACGCGTGCGGTCTAAAGGTTTCATCAAAAGTTGAAGCGCATAAGAATTGGAAAATTTCCTTCCAATTTCGATGTTTCATACGGAAACATATTTTTCTTATTTCAAAGAAATCACGTTTTTGTGACCCTTTAAAATCAAATAGTCATCAATGGTGACTATATATTATGTGTACACAACAAGACAATACAGGACAGACAAAACAAGACAAAGGTAGCACTACTGAAACATTTAGTAATTTACATTAAACTTTCTTTTGTTTGCGTCTATTCATGTGAGACTAATGTTGCCAGAAAACCTCACAACATATGCCTCTTCCGAAAAGATACAAATAAATATAACACTTATTTGATCATACTGCATTTCCGCATTTTTGCTCAACTATATAAATTCAAACTTTCTACATGAAGAATATCATTGTGTGCAATTCTTTGCAACAATCATTTCTATATACAAATTAACGAAAGTGAACACACACTTTCAGGCAATGTTGCCCAAATTACAAATTGCTCTCATTCAACAATTTTATCAAAATAACACATTTTGTGTCATAAGAATTGTAATACTCATACCATGACATATCTCAGCCTACGGACTATAAATTTTATTCACTGCTTCCTCTGTGTTCTCTATACTTGTACACTTTTCTCAATACTACTTATTTATTTGCTGTTTCAGACTCTGTTCCTGCAATGATTCTTGCCCGCTGGCTTTACATCTTGCCAGTAATTTTGACTGGGTTAGCTTTCAGAGATTCTAAAGCGGCCGCGTTTAGGTTAGTCTCTGGTTCCCAAGTATTTCTTGAATTTTGGAAGCCCTGCCATTTTATCAAATACTCAAGACGTTTATTTTTAAAACGTCCCCTGAGAATACGCTCTATCACATATTCTGGAGTTTCATCTTGAATAGGAGGCAAACCTGGAATAATTGGAATCTGATTCTTGTCAGACTCGTGGGTAGCCAAAAGTTGTTCAAATATATCATCAGGACAATCGTCTAGAACTAATCCTGGAATTGGATCTCTATTTTCAGGATCCACAGGGGGAGTATCATTGCTTGGACGGACAAATCTATTATATGCAAATTTCATACGGTTAACATGTACAGTAGATGTTACCAATTTGTTGTTTTCAAGATTTCGCACCTTGAAATTTACAGGACCAGTCTGTTCGACTAGTAGAAAGGGTCCCGCCCAGAACTTTGAGAGTTTACGTGACAATCCTTGTTGCAATGCAGGTATATAAATCCAAACTGAATCACCAACTTGATATGGAACATCTTGCGCACGATCATCAAAACGCTCTTTCATTTTGGTTTGATTACGTTCAGCATGACGTTTTGAAATGTCCCTAAATACTTCGAGTTGTGATACCAGATTGTGAATGTGCTCACGAAGTGTCTTATCTGGATATTTGCATTGTGCTAGGAGTGTAACATCTATCGGAAGTCTTGCCTCTCTACCATACAACAAGAAGAAGGGACTAAATCCGACTGAATTTTCAGCGGGAGTTGTTCTATAGGCAAATTGTATAGCTGTTATGTACTTATCCCAATCGCTTTGGTATTCATTGACATAATGTGAAATGGTATCCAGAATTACTGCATTAAAACGTTCCTGAATTGCATTGCATTGTGGATGATATGAACTTGTATTCAGTTTGTGAGTGCGCATAATACGACAAACTTCCAATACAATCTTGGAGAGGAAATTTTGACCTCTGTCGCTCAACAAGGTTTGAGGACAACCATGTTCACAAATTACATAATCAAAGAATGCGCGAGCAATGGTTGACGCATCAGTAACTTTCAATGGTACCAAAATTGGCCATCTAGTACAATGATCTGAAAAACAGAGTACATAGCGATTACCTGAAGTGGTAATAGGTAAAGGACCTAAAATGTCAACACTTACTCGTTCGAAAGCGCCTGGCACTTTCATAGTTACCATTGGGGCTAGTACTTTATGTCTATGAGTTTTCCGTTGAGAGCAAGAAATACATGAACGGACCCAGTTGTCTACGTCACGATACATGCATTTCCAAAAGTAACGTTGACGGATTCTATTGTAGGTTCGCTGAAATCCAAAATGTGCGGCTAACACGTGATCATGACAGTTATTTAGAACTGTATCAATTAATTGCACGGGTATATACAAACGATGGACATTTCTTTCAGACATGTGCCCTTTAGCAGGAGTATGCCAAATGTGATACAACAACCCTTCGTGTGCATAGTACTGATCAGCCTGTAAAACTACATTCCTAGCCTTAACAGCATTATCTGGCAATTCATCGTTTTCCAGATATTGCAACATTGATCCCGCAAATATATCCGTCAACAAAACTTGTTTGAATTTGTCTAAGTTGAGCTCATTTGGAAAGTTTGGAATATTTGGCTTGACTGAATCTTTGTCATTCTCAACACGTTTCCCTTTTTGAAATCGAAGATTTCTAACCACGTTTACTGTAGGACGAGAGTTCACATCATTACTAGGATTTTGTATGATGTCGCTCACCATCTCGTCTAATCCCGACTTTACCCAGGCTACCTTATTAACTTCTACAGCATCAGTGACTTTGGAATGAGAATGATTGCAATCAGTACAAATATCCATTCTGTCATAATCTATTCTACTTAATGCATCAGCGTTACCATTATGGCGTCCACGAATGTGAATTACATCAAACTTATATGACTGCAGTTTAAGTGCCCATCGCGCTAATCGACTTCCGGTATTTTTGTTAATACCAAAGAGCCATTTCAAAGCGCAATGATCAGTTACAACAGTGAATTTGATACTATGTTGCAAATATGGAGCATATTTCTTGATTCCCTCGACAACTGCCAAAGCTTCAATTTCTGTAACAGTGTAATTTCTTTCCGCATCATGTAATGCTCTTCCACCATAGGATATCACACGTTCCTTGCCATCCTGCTTTTGGGCCAAGATAAAACCTAAACCAGTACGACTAGCATCGGTTTGCAATATGAATTCTGTGCCATCGAAATTTGGATATGCTAGAATTGGTGGCTCTAACAATTTTCGTTTGAGCGTTTTGAATGCTTCTTGACAACTTTGATCCCAAACAAAAGATACATCTTTTCTAGTTAAATTGGTTAGTGGTTCAGCAATTTTGCAAAAGTCCTTTATGAACTTTCGATAATATCCCACAAATCCAAGAAAAGATTTGACTTCGGTTACTTTGGCAGGAGTTGGATAATCTTGGACAATTTTCAATTTTGCTGGATCTGTTGCTACACCATCTTTGTTCACTACGTGACCTAAATATTTGACCTCAGTTTGACCAAAAGTACATTTCTTAGGTTGTAATTTTAGACCAGCTGCGCGCAACCTATCGAAAACTTGCCTTAAATGGTCCATGTGTTCGGAGAAAGAACTACTGAATATAATTATGTCATCTAAGTAACAGAGAACGAATTTCCAATTCAAACCTCTCAAAACTTCTTGCATAGCTCGTTGGAAAGTGGCTGGAGCGTTATGTAAACCAAATGGCATTCTTTGGAATTCATATAGGCCATCTTGAGTGATGAATGCAGTTTTAGATTTGGAACTTTCTTCCAAGCCTATTTGCCAATATCCAGCCGCAAGATCAAGAGTTGTAATGAAATTTGGTTTGGCTGCACCTAAACTATCTAAAGCATCGTTTATGTTAGGTAACGGAAAGTTATCGCGTGCGCAAATCTTATTCAAGGCTCTAAAATCAATTGCAAATCTATAAGTATTTGGGTCACCAGCTTTAGGTGTCATGCATACTGGAAATGACCAAGGACTTGCTGACTCCTTTATAATGTCTTGTTCTAACATTTCGTGGACTTGTCTACGTACTTCGGCTTGAATGTGAGGAGCTTGCCTATACGGTCTAGATCTAATAGGAGGGTGATCACCAGTGTTAATAGCATGTTTAACACGGGAGTAATTACCAGTAGGACCCCCTTTTACTTGAAATATATCAATATATTCAGTGAGTAAACCATTGATTTCAGATGCTTCAGTACCTGACATGTGATCAGTATTTAAATTCACTTTTGAAAGGACTTCCTTTACTGAATCTTGTTTACTGTTTACATCGCTAGCTACCGCGGATGCTTGCCTTATATTAACATTGTTAACATTGTTTTTCTCAAGATCGGGGAAGGAGTGAATCCTATGCGGGTCAACGAGAGAAAAAATGCCCAATTTAGTACGAGGGTACAAAGTTATTGGTTCATCAGTAGTATTCATAACTAATAAATGAATACAGTTATTCTGTACACTAGAAGCAGTATTCGCGATCAATACACCTAATGCAGAGACACGCCTACCTCCATGAGAGAGACCAATTGTATTGAATGGCAATTTATTTGACAGTCTTGCGCACACAACAGACTGAGTGTGAGCAGGAATTTCCTGTTTCTCAATGACAAGTATTTTACTCTCCTTAGCAAGTCTTAGTGTACGAGATTCACAATCTATTCTTGCGCAGTGCCTGTTTAAAAACTGAGACCCAAGTATGATACGTGTACTTAAGTTACGAGCAATATTCATAGGTACAGGAAATTGAGTGCCATTGACAGATATGGACAAAACTATGAATCCAGTAATTTCCAAACTACTACCATTTGCTGCGCGTGCTTCAGCTACACGTGATTTTTCTATAGAAAAACGCAAATTGGAAAGATTAGCATGAAACCAATCGTGATCAATAATGTTGACAGAAGCACCTGTATCAATCAAACATTGAACAGGGTTACCATTAACAAATGCTGCTATGGTATTCAACGTAGACAAATTAATCTCAATATGCGCTTGTGAAAAACTGGAATTCGATTTTTGTCCAAATGTCTGTCTGTTCAAATCAAGAGGTACACGGTTTGCATTGCCATTTCGGTATACACCTCTTACATGTTCAAATCTTTGAAACCTTAACCCATCTACATGTCGTGGAACATGTTTCTTTTTCTGTCTAGCAGATGGGTTTATTAGTTTAAAGGATTCCTATTTACGTCAAATTTGGCATAGCATTTTCTCCACCCATGTCCCACACGACCACACCTATTGCATACTAATTTTCTGTACGATCTATAGGGGGCCTGTGACTGCCTTGGTTGATTCCAAGTTTGATTAGGTTGATGCCTAGGTTGAGAGAAACTACTTATACTATCTGAATTGTAAGTACGATCTAACGGGGAAGAAAAAGAGACATGTTTGTCGTGTTCTAATTTCTCCATTCTGGTGGCTATATTAGACACGACTCCCGTCAGTGTGTCCAGAACAGAATTAATGCTATTTACCTGGGGCTCAGTATTTTGTGATTGTGCAGGTGCGAATAGCGAGTCATTTGCCGTTTGCTGTACTGAAATTCCCAATCTCGCGGCGTCTAGTGCTTGTTTAAATGATTCAGGTTCTTTTGAAAACACAAACGCTCTGACAGAAGGCAAAAGACCGCGAACAAAAATAGATAATTTTTCTGCTTCAGATTTACCAATCTGCTTGCACCATCTTATTATTTCACAAGCATAGTCGTCAAGTGTTTCTGATGTCAATTGCTTACGCGACAACAGCTTAGATTCGACGCTCCATTTCCAAGATGAACCTTCGAAATTACTTTTAAGTAAATCTTTAATCTTGGCTATGGTATTCTTATCTGTATCAGGAATTGAATCCAAATAGACGCGAGCATTTCCATACACTTTTGTTTGTAAGGCAAGTATAGATTTTGGCGCGGTGTAATCTCTCAGATCAGCATACGTCTTGAATCTACTAATGAAGTTATCTACGTCATCATCTGGATTACCAGAATATTTAATATCGCAATTATGCATATCATATTTAGCCATATTTGCTACGTCAAGTTCAACCTCCTCTATACTATTAAGTGATATAACAGACTTACTATCACTATCACTATCGCTATCGCTATCGCTCATTGCCTTTTTAACAATCTATGTCAAAATCACAAGCTAATTCCAAAGAGAATTCGGAATTTAATCAACAAAAAATTTTAGTCAATCTCAAGTTCAAGATCAAAATTCAAGTTCAAATTCAATCAAAATTTGAAAAATCTGAACATGAACCAAGTTTATTAATTATTAAACTTGATTAAGATTATCAATTAAAATTTATTGATTATGATTGATGATTAAATTTAATTAATAGACTAACAATGAACTTAATTGATGAAGTTTAAATTCACCAATGAGAAAAAAAAATTAAAAGCTCAATGAAATCCAAGTCAACAATTTAAAGTTGACATCAAATTAAATGAATAAAGTCCCAAGTTACAGCTGAATTTATAAAATATTTATTCAATTGCAGTGCAGTGTATCAATATTATGTATCTTGATTTAGAAATCAGTCCATTCAAAAATAAACAAGATTTATTTCATCCGAAGAAATTGTCTGTCTGAAACGCACCTGTCCAGTAGAAGAGCTTATAAAATCTACACAATAGAATTTTACCGCGCTCGAGAATTTCAATCTCGGATTAAAAAAATTTATCAATGGATATCAGACCGTGGTCATGCACTTTTGAACCAGATAATCAGAGACTTGCAAATCGGAACAATTACATGTATATAAAAGACTTTATCGACTTGCCACGTTGAACATGTAGAATGCGCCCATTATTGCCAGCGTAAATAAGACCTAAATATTGATAGGCCATACTACATGTATTTCGTGTATACTATTTTAAACACAATTTTAATAGACCTTTCTGGGTCTATAAAACAAATTTCAATAGACATATAATTAAATTTCAGCAGTGCATACCAACAAAATGCTACCTGAATTCAAACCCTCTCACCACGCTGAGTTATAGTCGTCGACACTGGATGCGATGAACAACAAAATACATATACAACTTTGTAGCTACAGTCCTAATTATTCAAAATGAAGGGGGCTGGTAAATTGACCGGAATAATATAAACATTGATATAAAAATATCAAAACGAACGAATTCTCCACCAGATATTGTGACGTGGTTTTAGGGAAAATACTCGCATGGCGGAGAGGGGATCAAAACACACAGAATGAATATAACGGATATAGCTTCCAAGTTATTTATATATACATTTTATTAATTCATCATAAATAGTTCACTTACTCATATTATAAACGAACACAGCACCCAGCATCTAGACTATCCTAAAGAAATGACATGACACGCATCAATCGTGAGCTTCTGTAATTCAGAGCTCACCAGTCCTGTTGTGTGAATAGAAAACTATATGGCCTAAACTTATGAGGTGTTGTCAGCGTGGCACGAAGACTTGAATTGGTCAGAGATATTGGCGCGTAGACCGAATGGGATTCAGAATACGGAAGTACGGTGTTGCCATTTCAAGTCAATCATGGCCTGAATTCTAGATATGGAAATATCTAGAATTAATAATACTATTAATAATATCAATATAAATTTAGCGTCACAACATTACTATTAGCGTTTATTCATTAAATGGACCTCTATCTTTTATTTACATTTAATTACATGCATATAACCTAATGTTGTATTGTAAAATAAGCTTACTTTCGATTTACAATAATTGACGATCGAGGATGTTTACAATTATTGACGAGGCGATGTTTTTTAAATGTAGTTCCGGCATCATCAAAGGTGTGAATTAAGCCCCGCCCAGATCCATAGATTACCGGTCTGGTAATCTATAGCGCGTATCCAACAAAACTAACCACAGAACCAATGAAATTGATGGATATTATGGGTTGACATTTTAAACCACGCCCAATATATAAGAATAGTCAATATATATCACATGACTCATCTTGGTTAGTCAAAGGGATTTTGACTAGACTTAGTGAGTCAAAGTGAGTCACATGGATTCATCAATATGACTCATTCAGCAGAGTATATATTTTAAGATAGCATATAGGCATATTTCTAACTCAAAGAATTCAAGACGTCACTACTTGATGGCAGTGATTGTTCACAAATTCATCACTTCATGAATAATATATGAGTTGAGGCAGGACTCGTCTTTGTTAGTCACCATTTGTTAGGCACCATGACTAACAAATATGAGTTCAATAATACCAGCATTGACTCACATGGGTGAGTCAATTAGCTATGTCTTCATTAGGCACGCTGACTCTATGTCTGAAATGACCCAGCTAAGTGAGTCAGTAAAACGTTATATTGACTCACCTAACTGGGTCATTTTAGACATAGGGGCTGGACTCATGTTTATTAGTCACCGTGACTTGGATTTGGGTTTCAGTGTACGTTGCTTCGTCAGGACTGAAGATGCATGGAACGAGAACAAAATCGCTCCTTTAAAGATTATTTAAAGGACCATCCTCCTTCATAATACATCATTTAGCAACTTTTGAAATGAGGTTTTCCCCCGGGTATTCCTCCATTCAATGTGTGCTCATTCAAGCATTATACAACACCTGCCTAGTTATAGCCCCGTTTTAGTGTTGCTGTGAACACGTACATTATGTGTGCCAAAAATCTTTTCGATGGAGTAACTAATTTAAATATTAGGCATAATCTAAAGGGGAACTTATTTTTGTTGAAGTGTGTATATGGGGAAAAATCGCTCCTTTAAAATTTATTTAAAGGATCCACACAGGCCCGTAACCAGGATTTGTTGGGGGTGGGGGGGGGCGTTTTTTCAAAAAAAAGTTCATTGGTACCCAACAAATCGTAAAAGGTTGTCTCAAAATTGTTTACAGACAGCTCGAGAAACTTGAGCGGACATAAAAAAATGTTCAGCGGACCCAAAAATGAGCGGGAGGAGACGTTAAACATGTTTATTATTTTGTATTTTGCCTTACTGTAGGCGGCTAAATGCATGGTAATTATTCTTTCGTTGTTTTGTAAGTGTATGTGATTTGAATTTGTTTAGTGCACTTTTACTGTAAAAACAAAGAAATAATGTTGGTGCATTCTGCATAATTCATTAGAATATTAAAACCCGTCAAAGTGGTGTAGTTATGCATTAAGATTAGCTCGGTTGCTTGCTTCAACGGCGCACCTGACCTCTTGGCTCTTCCGGGTTTTTACGCTGAATTATAATCGGGTACCTTTAATAAACAGATAAGATTTGGCGACTGGGGAAATGAAGCATACATTATAATAACATTTTCCATTGAATATAAGCATACTGCCCGAGTGCCCGAAGCAATATTTTATACAAAACAAATTCCGAATATTATTAAAGAGAAAAAAATTAACATGTCGAAAGACAAACACATTAATTATGAAATACTGGTCCCTATTAATAACAGACGCAATCTACTTCGAAACTGGGGGTAAATTCGACTTTAAGTGCTTCAGTTTAATCAAGCGTATCGTGAGTATGGCGAAAGCAAATGCAACAAAACAATTTTGAAGCTCATGTAAAACCATAATCTATTGTAAATATTGTATTTATCATAAATAATATATTTGTTATGTTTATAATATTGTAAATATCAAATATTAGAGGAGTATTTCACTTTGATCTCAATCCCACTTTTCCACTATTTGTTTTAAGTAAATCGGGGCCTGTTAAAAACTGTAGGATTAGTAAAAAAACTAGAAAAAAATTAAAAATACGCAGTTAACAATCCAATAATCAAGTGAAAAAATGCAATTTATCAAGGTTGTAATGTAATAAAACTGACAGCATTTATATTTCTATTTTACACGCGGATTTTAATAGCGGGTATCAAATTCAAATTATCATAAATAATCGGAGATAGTTGTGCGGTTTACACGTATCTGTGTACAACAAACACTCAAATTACCCCGTTTTGTAGCCTCGTTTGCGATCGAGGTACCGAGTATAATGGGAGCTCTTAGAATCAGGTAAAATATTCGCGAGAGCTCCGGAAAGACGATGCACACGATGCAACTAATTTATAAATACATGTACATGTATATGGTTGCGAAAAAGTACGTGGATATCTCATTTTTAAAAAGTTCAGCGTAACACAATTAATACATTGCAATTCATTTTTTCCATCACATTAGTATTGTCAAACCGTCCATGCATTATTCTATCGATGTCACCGCGCGGCCTTTCAACGTAAAACTGAATGCGCATATTTTTATGCGTGAAGTGTTTTAAGATTTAAGCCATCGACGAACGTCTTAAAGATAAATGGGAATGTCAAAAGTGTTAACCCGAAATAATATCTTGTAAGTCACACAAACAGCCTCAATTACTGCTAGAATTACAATAATACTTAAATATTACCCAACGGATCATGGTATTCTCTGATATAAGAACAACCATATTATAAGAGAAACGTTGAGTGTTATCTGTGTTATGCGTCTTCTACCGCAAATAGGGGTTAATTCAGATTTTTTTCGTTTATGCCCGACAGCGCTGAAGCTTACTAACACTGGGTGGTTTCAAATTCTGTACAGAGTAATTGCCTTGCCAATAATATAGATGTCTGCAGAGAACCGCGAATCCTGCTTTAACATGACTAACGCGTAACGTCAAAATGCAGTTCCGGCACCGGTAAGCAATATTATGTACCACTAGTAGTAGAGCTCCGCATAAATATATCAATTCTGTTAAGAGACTACACTCTCTGGTGGAGATTTATCATTAAACAGTCTGGAACAACCTCGTCGAAGATAGCATTTAACAATCTAGCAGATGATAGTTGAACTTGGCTACTTGTAATCAAAACAGTCGTAGCAGAAACAACGCAATGCCCTATATCATATATATTTTTCTTATAGCAAAAAGAGCTGGATTCAGTATAGTTAAAACCTTATGAGGTGGATATCAGCAGAAAAGGTACGAATATGTTTATTCTCTTATACAATTAAAGCGTTTGATATAACATTCTTATTAAACCGCGCAGGTCATTACTTACTTTCGCATGCATGGGTGAAAATTGCAGGGAAATGTGTAATTTTTATACAGACACATCCAACCTGAACTACTACCCGTGTACCTCTCTCAACGTTCATTTGATGCATGCATGCAATTTTATATATAGTGGGTCACAACCATGTGAATGTAGTAGCGGAATACTACTATATAACGACACATAAAAAAGCTAGACAAAATAATAAGTATAGGGGTAACTTCAGGGCACAGTTTGTAGTATACCTTATCCTTTGTATCAATATATATATGAAGAATTCAGATGCGAAAGGCCGGGGGTAAAATGGGTCATATTATGTTCAATTCAATGATGTCTCGTGGTTTGTTGTCATTATTTGGTTGTTAATGTTATATAAGTTTCAATGTGTACTTCTCCTCATTGGATTGGAACAAGGTCGTGTAGCATATATTCACTGTATATTTCCTGCCTGTCGAATAAATATATCGATGGTATAGTGCAATGGCTGCCATCTGTTAGATTGTAATAACACAAGGGGATGTCTTAAAGCACTCTTATCATCTGGCAGCTATTATTGTAGATATTGCCTTTTCACATGATCTGTTATGCTGCCCTGTGTTACTCTTAGTTTATATCAATGGGTCTGCTATAATAGATACCACATTATGATAAACACTCCGGGCAGCTTTGCGGATGGAGGTCTGTTGTGCTAAACCCCCTCGATATAGGGACGTATAATATGTCAACACTTTTATTGGATGTATTATATTTCTTTATAATGTTAAAAGACTAATGAAGTCCAAGCTACCATACTGACTTATTTACTCACCCAGCAATGGGTATCATGATACATAATTACAATGCAATTATAAAATAACACAATGCAGCCATTATTCAATATTTGTTTGCATCTATAATTCTTCATAAAATATCAATTTTGATACTTAGGAAAAAAGTAAATTGGAATCCGACCATGCACCTTTAATTGTGAACCTTTGACTGCTGTCTAGCTAGCTCACAAATTACTGTGTATGAAAATATAAATGGGAAGTCAGGATAATAATTTAATTAGTTTTCCACCTTGCAGTTCGGATAACCAAAAGAAGAAAAAAATCCCACGTGTAATTATAGTTTGTTAGATTGAGCAAGCAAACAAGCGGGAATCACCTGATTAACCACAGGCAATACATTGTAACTTGTTTTAAAAAAACTTTGATACCGGCGCGAACACATTTTATTTCGTTGTATTTAATTTACGCATTCGATTTCGGAATTCTAAATTGTCTTTTTATCATGATTATAAGAGCAGCACAAACCTATTTATGATCTGACACGTCGGTTCACTAATGTAACTCCTTGTAAATATGGTCGATGGACAAATATTCATGATATTAGGATGAAATTATATATTGAGGCCAACACAAGGCTATGATTTGATGTCTGAGAATATATTCCGCTAGTCCATATTCCCTACATTTCATCAAAATGATAATATTTATAATAATAAATACATTAATTAATGAATAAAAAAGAATAATAAGATAAGACCCAAGACTCAATTTAATTTGATATTGACTTCTGTGAATTCGATGGGCTTGATGGACGCAAACGCTTGACAATTTGGACTAACTTTGTTGGTACTTTCACCTAATTTCAAATGTAGCTAAATGGATATTAATATTCAGTAAAAGATAGAAGCGTTTTTTCAATAATCACCATAACCGTACCAGGTCCCGGTCCCTTAACCATGATCTTTCTTATAACCATGACGCGTGCTCATTTAATATTTTCACTATGAAAAGATGAAATAGATAAGCCAGTGGAGCTCATACTGAAAATTTAATATCGAGGCAAAAACCACATACAAAAACTGTTCTACTGGCGTAACTCTTTTTTTTTAGAAATTGGTTTAAGAAGTTTGACATGCAAATGAATATTGCCTATAAGCCTAATCAGCTTTAAGGGCTTGTCAATAGCTTTCTTTTCAAGATGGAAAAAGAACAAAAAAGCCCGAATGACCGAACCAACCAACCGTTGGTGTATATATTTTTTCGGCGTATAATCTTCGGTTGTAAACTGAATTCATATCAGGCCCGTAGCCAGCCCTTTATTTAGTAAGGGGTTCGATTTTAAGATTTTTAGTATTGAATGTCCTGAAAGACTACTCAATTGGGCGCAGGGGGTAGTTTGCCCCCTCAAAAGTTTTAAAAATTGAAAAATAGAGGCCTTTTTTGAAGGCATTTTGTGCACCATTTTAACATAGATTTACCATTTTTGGATTCAATATATTTATTGCAAAAAGGCAAATTCGCGCAGTTACAACGAGCAAAATAGCTTTGATATTAATAATTACTAGCGGGCATCCGCGCTTCGCGCGGACCCGCTAGAAGATTTCACGGGGAGGTAAGTAAACAAAGCGTAAGAACATTTATAAATGTTCATATATCATTATATCCATACCAATGTGCCCGTATTATATCCAGTTTATAATGGAAAGCGCAGGTAGCGGGTGGTCAGTCACATCAAAACGTATAATGATGAGGGTATTGTAAAACAGCAAGAGTATACTCCATGTATCATAGGTGCTCTTAATACACTGTGAGAACGTTGGGCAAACAATTTACCCAACGTTGGTTCAACTATGAACAACCCCGTTGTTGGGTAAATAATTACCAACGTTTGGTAAAATGTTGGCTAATTACCCAACGGTTGGGTAAATTTTTGGCTAATTACCCAACCGTTGGGTAAAATTTCACCAACAGTTGGTTAATATTATTTACAACGGGGTTGTTCATAGTTTACCCAACGCTAAATAATTGCCCAACGCTCTAACAGTGTACTGACATTGGTACCGTGCAGTGCCCTTAATAATCCGATACCATGTGCCCTTAATAAATCCATGTATGCCATGCATGTATAATAACACATGGTGCCCTTGATTATTCAGGTACCACCCCATGTACTTTAATAATCAAGACTGTGTATTAGTGATCCAATATTATAGGACTGACCTCCATGGACTGTGTGGTTTATCTTGAATCGAATATTAAGTGCACCCGTGATAACTGTGTATACGGCTATTAGGGCCTACGTGGATTAATAAGAACACCTGAATGGTTATTCAGGTGTATGGTTATTCAGGTGTAATACTTGGGTAGGGACATGAATTGGGTTATTCAGGTGTAATTCAGTTGGAATACTTAAAATATTCAGAGTATCTGGATTGCCTTAATATCCCCTCCCCCAGTTACCCCCTGTCAGCTCATGTCCCTACCCATTTTGTACCCTCCAAATAATACAAAAGTTGTATTTTAATGTCAAAACTGAAAGTAACTTAAAATTAGCTTTAAAATGTCTCCCCCGATTCTTTTATTGCCCCGTCAACCCGTTTTCCTCCTTTAAAATGTTGATGCTGGTGCCGCCACTGCCCATGCACATACTGTATCCAAGTAATAGGCTGCCCATGCACATACTGTATCCAGGTAATAGGCCTACGTTCTGAGCGTTATATATGGGTTCTATGGTTTTATAGTCGATCGTTTAGTTTTATGGTCGGCGGAATCTATCATCAAGATCACTTGTACCATTCCATGCTTGTACTTAAACACTATGTGTGCCATCCGGGTTTTGTTTGGCCTATTTACAATACATTATTCCTCCAATAGGCATAGGGCCTAAACGTATGTAGTCCCTTTGTCATGTTTGTTGTGTTATAAATAAGGCCTCCCGAGATACTACCTAATACACCCTTAAAATCCAGTTATCACAGGTGGCACACCTGCGCATAGTATATCCAGGTAATTTGTGACTTTCTGCGTTTTATAGTGAACCCTTTAATCCAGATACCACCGGTGCCCTTACTAATCCACACACTCTATTATAATAATCATGATAATATACTACACGTTCCGTTTATCCAGATGCCCATGTGCCCTTATATCCAGATTATCAAGTAAGGGAAGTGCGGGGAGGGGGCTTTAGGGTATGATGGGGCAATACCGCACGTTCCGTTTATCCAGATACCCGGTTATGTGACCTTAGTAAGGCCACCTTTCTATATCCATATTATCAAGTAAGGGAAGTGCGGGGGAAGGGGGCTTAGACCTTAGGGTATGATGTGACAATCCCGTAATTTACGTGCTATAAGTCGCACGGCGAATAAGCCGCAGCACCTCAAATTAAGATTCAGACCTCATCGTATACAGTAAGCCGCACCGCTGTATAAAAAGTCGCACAAAGAAAATGAAAGGGGGTGTGTGGTGGAGGGGTGTGTGGGGGTGGGGGTCGACCCTGATCCACCAGCCCATAGCTTCATGACCAGCCATGGGTTTACAACTGCATGAGTGACTCCATCAAATGTATTTTCCTTCAACCACTTCAGTCACTTAAATACCTGTTATCCTGGATACGTTTTGCGCCTTGCTCCCAGTTTCTTTATTAAAATAAAGGTCTTGGCTTTATGAATAATGTTTTGTTTGTGTCTTGCTGTACGGTATGCACCGCGGAGCAACCGTACGGACTGTCTGCTTTCACTGCATGCCCCGTTTACAATGTACAGTTTGCGCCACAAACGCGTACACACTTTGTCTGCGTCATTACGTGTGCGCCGAATCGCGTGCGTCATGTTAAACGCGGTCGCGCAGCAACAATCTCGCAGCAACAATCACGCAGCAACAACAACGGTTGGTATGGTACCGCCAGTTTCTTTATCGTTAGCAAACTCCGCGTTCATCTATGTTGTTAATGTGAAAGTGTCACTTTAAGATCTGCGTAAGAGTTTTTGTTTACATTTAGAAAATGTCGTAAAATATTTTTATTTGTTGGACGTATAGTCCCGTATAAATGCTTGTTACTATGCGTTCTTTAAGAATAACAAACAGCCGCATATACAGAAATGTAGCTATATCCCTGAAGAAAATATTTTGGGTGAAGACCATATGTCATCACTCACTCTGAAAACCACAATTTGTGTCCGAACAGTAGCTACCCGAGTAAAAGAAATTCAACATTTCGGATTTTCAGATGTGATCCTTTCTGCGCATGTCTGAAAACGGGAAAAAACGGGCATTGAACTATCTAATTAGCTCGTGTATTAGAGGCGCAATTGCCACGCTTTTTCAGTTCAAGAGGGACGCGAGTGTAAAATTATTATTGAACTATCTAATCAGGCGAGGGACCGAAAATTAGTATATAGATCTCATTTTTCAAATGCTATCCCACGTTGATCATCTTTTTTCTTTCCAAGCCTTTCCTGTCATCGCTTTGCACAACAAATCATTTTTAAAATACTTCCAATCTAAGTTAAAGACACAGAGCAAAACGACTCTGTTATTTAATAAATCATCTCTGATTATTATATGTATTAATTACTCACTTTTGTTACTGGATATTCGTACTTGTGACCCCTCGGACTATTGAAGTGAACACATGTTTTGCTACAAACGTGATAGTTTTTCTCTTTCTAACTTCTTTTTTTCTCTTTTTAAACTTCCTAGAGCTCTTTTTCTTTCCTTTTGGGCCACATTAATCACTTTCTCTTTCCCTCACCATTTTTCTTTGGGGGGGGGGGGGGGCAAATTTTAGAGGGTTCGATCGAACCACCCGAACCCCCTGGCTATATGAATTCATATTACAACATTTTGTGATTGGAGGTGATATAAAACCCGGGGGAAATATTTGGTAATTCTGAGAAGACCATATATAAATACGAAATTAAGTTGAAAACTGAAACTAGATTTTCATTTTAAAGGACCCAAAGTGTGACAAAGTTGAAAGTTAATAATCTTGATTTCCCAAAAAGACCTAGGCCTACTTTGAAACTCATCTGTTTCAAGGGATGGGAGTACTTGGCATGTGAACCATTTGCACACCAGATTATGTGATAAGTAAATCTCTCAAAATAAATATAGCAGTCAAACGATGGCATTTCCAGGTGTGTTTTGGCTAATTCTGATGCTTTCGGGGTGATTTTGGGCTGATTTTGTCACTATAGGCAAAGATTTGGTTGATAGGCTTAAGATATTTATTAATCACCTACAATGTTTTTTATAGAACCCTAGCGGTAACCCTCAATAAACTTTGTTTTAAAAACATAAACAGGACCTTGCCGTTTTCCTGATGCTGCAGAAAAAGATGCTGGTAAAATAAACTTTGCATGAAAACAGCCATATTTCATTGTATTTACATGTCAATTTCGTAAAATTGAAATAAAAAGCCGATTGGCATAATTGGCATTTGTTATGTGTTGGTTTTTTTGTGTATTTATTTTATTGCCACCATTTTCATGGATGATACGAGCGTATCTAATTCAATACTTAGTAATATACAATTAAATTGAAACATGATAGTTTCAACAATTAAATAAGGGGTTAGGTACTTGGGGTCACGAGTTTGGGTATTGGGGTCTAGCAGTATGTACCCGAGGTACCTCTTTACAGGCCATTCTATCACCGCCAGTGGCGGCACCAGCATCATAAATTGGGGGGTGGGGTGGGGGGGGGGGGGGGGAAGAAACAATTTAGGGGGGAAGAATTAAAAAGTGGGCGCAAAGCGCGCACATTTTTTTCTCCATTTTACGCTAAAAATGTCAAATTTTGTCAAATTTTAACTAATTTGGTAAGAAAATTGCAAAATTTGGTCTAAATATACCTAATATGGTGATAAAATGTGCGCGTAGCCCGCCAAAATTTGATATTTTATGCTTAAATGGTCAAATTTTGTCAAATTTTAACCTTTCTGATTTTTTTGTTGTTGGGGGGGCAGGAATTTTTTTTTGCCCCCCCCCCCCCACGTGGCGCCGCCACTGATCACCGCCAATGCTTAGGGGGAGGGATCGTTTTGTCAACAAAAGATCCATTCCATCCCTAAGATCCATTCCATCCCCACATATCTAATTTTGCAGCCCTAAATGAAGTAATGAAAATAGGTTATTATTATACTGAATTTGAACCAAACTTATCAATTCAAGCATTATCGTATGACTTTGATTAATTTATATAAACAGGAAAAACAGGGTTTTGACAGACGAAGGACCGGGCGGTAAAGTGTTGCGTGTTATACAAGTCCTGTAGTAATGTTTGATTTTAATAAAAACAAATGTTTTAAAGTATCAGACCCCAGGGTATCAGACACATTGACCTATGGCCAACGAGAACCACGGCAAAATATTTCCATGGCCATAGGCAATCAATTTTGACATTATTTTTTTATTAAAAATTGAAAACTAGAAAAATAATATGATATGGGTGTTTTTTTCCGGACGATAAAGTTTTGCGTGTTATACAAGTTCTGTAGTGCTTGTTTTAATCAACAATATTTGCAGTTTGAGACATACTCAATGGCTGACGCGAACCACTTTAAAATATTCCCATATATGCAAGGAATTTTGACAAATTAAATTAAAAAAGGATTTATTTTGATTTTTGATTTTACAGCATAGTAATATTTTGCTGGGCCATGTTGCGTTATATCTAATTAAATCAATACACATACATTTTAACTCAGATAAGACAAAATGTAATCATATTATGATTACAGTATATTTTGTCTAACCCGGAAATTGAAATTACTACAGAGTGTCCCAGAATGATTTATACCGTGTTTGAAAAAATATATACAAACAACGTTGCAGTCTAATTCTAATACCGGCAATATAATGGGAAATGTTTTCTACTTACTCCATCAATTTGATTAAGATTTATTTTGTCCGTTCTGATATTATTCGTTACCCCTGTTTGTTCATGAAATACGGAAACATATCTATGGTTTGTTTCCTATCAGATCTCCCAAACCGTAGATATTTTCCGTATTGCATGAGAACAAACAGGGGTAACGAATTTATCATTTGGTAGACATGAATGCATTTTAAAAAGTGAACACTGAGAATCACCCAAATGATACAGAACCATTGAAAAAAGACATTTTGTCAACCCACCCACCCTCATTCACCACACCGCGCATCCAACCCCCAACATTATACATAGCACAACTTAAACAACTTGGAACCCAAAATACTGGGAACCACATAAATGATACTGGGAACCAACAAAAAGACAGGCAAAAGAATTGCCACCCGTGGGAGGGAATGGTCCTAGAAAAGGGATGGCGAAGATTTTATATAGTATTTCCGAATTACGCACCCGGGGGACTGCGGGGGAGGGTGTGACGCACAGGGTCTCAAAAAGGGGGACTTCGTAACTGAACTGTGAGAATTGTATGACGAAAAATATTGGTCTTAAATGGGCAGTGTAAATCCGGCACTTATTTCAAAAACTGAATTTCACATTACTCTATATTTAAATACTTTTATAATGTATTCTGTCATAACCATCATTACTTATTGGAAGCGATCATTTTCCGTTCTTTTAGGTGATTTAAAATTGTTGTTTTGGTTAGTTTGAGTCAGGAAAAGGCACATGGTCATTGTTCAGTCTTACAGCTAAATATTGGAACATTTTTACAAGTCGTACAACATACCTTTAAATGATACTTTTCCACCAGCCGTGTTAATAGTGGTTTGAACGTCATCCCCTCCGATTAAAATATATCGCTAAATAGAGTATAGAGTGATAGGCCTAACTTAACTTGATGTTCTGTATATCTGTGAGTTGTTTATAACGCCCAATGGTTATAGAAAATGGGTGAATGCACAATTCAATTTCAAATGTCCTCGTTAAATTGTACCAAATACCAGTCGACAGTTTTGAAACAGCACTTTACCATTTTACTGTTAGCCAGAATTTAAAATAGTTCGTTTGCCAACACCTGCGGTTTGCTATATGATAGATATTGAACCGAGATGGCGCAGCCATCGAGGTCAATATCTCATATATGATACAATATAGAGAAAGAGCAGACCGGGAAGTAGTACAATATGTCTTGAATGAAAAAAATAATTGTTATTAGGGCCCGACTGACCCGGTTTTTCAACAACAACAAAAATCTTTTTTTTTAAATTTTAATTTTGTAATTTTGTCAATGAAAGAACAAGTAGAGTCTTGTTGTACAAAAGCTGGCTATATTCATACCACATTGTATCATATAGTTTGCTATAGTTTCCTAACACAAATGTGAATGGCTTTTAAGGGTATGTTCTGATTGCTGGCCCGATTGTCAACTTTGACGTTTTCTATTTTACATGAAAGGTCATCCTTAAAAGTTTGAGTTGCATAACTCCAATGGTTCTTTGGCAGTAAATTCACCACATTTTAGCCTATTAGTTCTAAATGTAACATTTCTGGCCCCTAAGATTTTACAGACATAATGAGATGCCCCCTAAAAAGTACCCTTTTTCATAAAGACGTCGACGACGTCATGTGGTGAAATCTGGACCCTTTTCGACGTTTTTTTACGCGTGCGTACCCGCTTGGTATGTTCACTGACCCCCCGCCCCCCCCCCCCCCCCCCCCCCCCCCACCCCGGAGATACACTGCAAAAAGGTTGCTTAAATATTTACTCAACATTTTACACAACGTTATTCAAGTATGCAACCGCTCAACTGTTGAGTAAAATTTGCCCAACACCGTTGGATAACATGTTTTCACCAACAGTTGAACAATTCTAGTTACTCAAAAGTTGGGCAATTATATTCACTCAACAGTTGTTCAAGTATGCAACAGCTCAACTGTTGAGCATTTTTAACCATTTGTTGAGTGTTTTATTGTTTATTGGTATGGGCTTTTATTTAGTGATTTGTGAGGTATTTTAAATCTATACGAACATGACGAAATAAGCTTATTACATGGACGACCACAGAGATTTAGATCGATCTATCACATCATATTCTTGACAGGCCAAGCTTCATACATTCAAAACCGGACTCACAAAACGCCTGTCAGATGTCACAAACTTTGATGTAGATGCGGATTCACCGTTTTATTTACCAGATTATATAATGTATTCAGATTCAGAGATCTCAGCTCGGGCAAACAGTTGCTCGTGCACAAGACGCCATGATTGAATGACGCAATCACGAAATTGGCTTTTTGGACAACGAATGCTTACAATTCACATGTGCGTAACTTGCATTAACTGTTGCGTGATTTTCCTCAATGCTCATGCAACAGTTGCCACCAACATTTTAAGGACATTGTTTTTGACAAAGAGCCAAGAATATTTGTTGGAGGGGGGGGGGGGGGGGGGGGGGGGGCATGAAAAAGAAATGATGCGCGCGATTTACGCTTAAATGGTCAAATTTGGTCTAATACCAAAAATATTCAAATTAGTCAATAAATTATCTTTTCCATGCAAGTGCAAGCAAGAGATAGCTTTGAGCAGTAGCAGGTTATTATGTCATCCCATTCTAACCAACTGAAAAGCTTGTCACTCATTGTTTTCAAGCTAAATTGATTTGACCAAAATATGCAAATTAGCTCCTTAGCATAATTCTAATAATACAAATGAGCGCTAACAGAGACCAGTGAGAATTAAAGACTTGTTAAATTATCCTAACATATTATAGTTTAAAACATTAATTTATTGTGTAAGTTAGAATTAATTTTAATTAATAGTTGTAGCATAAAGGAGTTATAGCCATTTACCAAAAATATTTCAATTAGCTAATTTTATCATTATTATAATTACGCAAGTTTAAGCAAGAGATAGCTTGGAACAGTGGTGTAGCGTAAAAAGGTCATCCCATTCTAACCAACTGAAAAGTTTGTCACTCATTGTTTACAAGACTGAGAGCTAGATTTAACCAAAATATTCAAATTAGCTCATTAGCATATACAAATACAAATGACCGCTAACATAGACCAGTGATAATACAAGGCTTGTTTCGTTATCCTAGCATGGTAAAGTTTAAACAATCATTTACTGTGCCAGTAAGAATTTATTTAATTAGTGGTTGCATAAAGAAGTTATAAGCAATAATACCATTTACCAAAAATATTCAAATTTGCTAATTATCATATTTACGAAAATGCAAGCAAGAGTTAGCTTCGATCGGTGGTGCAGGTTATCATGTCATCCCACTCTAGCCAACTTTAAAGTTTGTCTTCATTGTTTTCGAAATATAGAGCTAAATTAAAGATTTGAACAAAATATGCAAAGTTGCTCATTAGCATAGTTATACTTATACTTATGAGCGCTAACATTGACCAGTGATAGCGCAACACTTTTAAGCCAATCGTAGCATGATAAAGCTAAACACATTCTTATTTGTGCCAGTCATAATAAGTTGAACTAGTTGTTGCATTAAGGAGTTATAGCCAATAAAAACATTTGCTCAAAATATACAAACTAGCTAATTACAAATGAATTATCATATTTATGCAAATGCAAGCAAGCGCTAGCTTGTAACAGTGTTGCAGCTTATCATGTCATAACTTTCTAACCTACTTTAACATTTATCATATACGGTGTTTGATGAAACAGGGTACAATAGGACAGAATGATGTGATACTCTGAATGAGATTGTCAATAAGATTATTTACGATAACAAGATCACCAGTTAATTCTGGAAAAATATAGCGCAAAAAATAGGGAAAATATAACTACATTCATTAATACATTACACTTCGAACAACATGAAAACTAAATCGAATTTAAAAAAGCCACCCCAAGAGTTTTTTCAAAACAATGTCCATAACAATCGGACGAAATTTCAGTGCTTCACATAGTCCAGCCACAAAAAAAGGGGATAAAACTAAAACCTCACACGTAAAACCAATGCAATTGGCATTCGCCTGTAGCACGACTATGGTGTTAGCTACTATGGCATAATCTCGATAGCTATACTATTTCGGTAAAAATCATAAAACAATATAGAAATTGTGATTTTATCAATAATAAATTGTATGTTCATTCAAACTAATCATTTATCAATTAAATAAATGTAGAATCACTTATTGAGTATGTTAAAACTATAACCATGATAACAGTCAAATTAGAAATTCCCCATTCATTTATACAGGATTTTTAGTCCAACTTTGGGATTGAATTACATCCTAACGTGCAAACTACGGTCGTTGGACAGGATGAATTGGTGTTTAGGGATATCATTGCCACCTTTTGGTAATAATTTCATGTTCTGCCCAGAGGTGGACAACAAACATTTTAAAAAACTAAGCATATTTTGGCCTCACGTCCCATAGTCTATATCTTCCAGTGAGTTATTTATATAGCTACGCCCAAATGGTAACCGAGAATGGATGAATGCACAATTCATTTTAAATGTCCATGTAAAATTTACAGTACGGTATGCCAGTCACCCGTTTTGAAGCACTATTCTTTACTGACATCAAGAATTAAAGATAGTTCGTTTGCTAAACACCTGCATTCTGCGCACTATTGGAACTTGAATGTCAAGGATGGAGTAATGCAAGGATGGTTTCTTGGTCATAATGTTACCAATTTCCTTTTACCTACTAATGAAATCCCGGAATGCCCCGAAATAAGGTCAAGTTAACATATTTCAAACTGTCACCCACACATATAATTAGTCAAGTCACTCACTCACCGTATTAGGGTGCAAGACATTCAAGACTACGACATGCGACATTTAACTTTATAGTGTATAATACGCGCAACGTTAAAATCCCATATCCGCTAAGTAATTGCGGAACAGGAAACCACTATAATTGACCATGTTTTGTCAGCTCTAAAAAACAATAAGCTTACATATGTGAACAGTTACCTTAGCACGTTTTGTAGGCTCTTTGATATCAATTATAATATATGATAGCATTCTAGCAGCGTCCAGTTACGCTTAATCTGATTCTCTAAATCTTCTTTTCCTACAGGATGGTGAAGTCCACATTCTGCTTCACGCAATGATCAGATCGGGAGATTTACTATTCTGCTGGCGACAAGTTAAATTCGTTTTGGTGGCCTGCATAGTGGTCTACGTATTCCTAGGGGTAAACGACATTGTTTATCATCCGGGACATCTGATTAAATATGCCATCGACAGAGGTTTTCGTGAGCGAAGACCAATGTACATTTTACCAAACGGTGTTGGAACTTATCATCACCAATTCATATGCCCGCCAAAAAAGGACTCCGCCGAGACTCGCATGAGCCAACAACATACTATACCTATGCTAGGTAAACTACCCAAATTGAGTGAATCAACGAGTATATTTAATTCCACCTATATTATTGTTAACCCTAAACCATCGTATTCTCTTTGTGATGAAATAGAAATTCTGATACAAGCCAGGGATTGGCGCAATCAGAGAAAAAATTACGGTGGCGATTATTTTCGCGGCAAAATTTATTCGACAGATCGGTACGCAAGTGCCGCTTCAAACGGCGACGTTATTGACAATGGAGATGGAACGTACAGTGCGTACTTTACCTTACGTTGGCCAGGAGAGGTCAAAGTTGGTGTGAATCTCATCCATCCAAGTGAAGGGGTTGTTGTGCTAAACAAATTGCGTGAGGAGGTACCTATGAGGTACGCCTACACGGGAAGGTTCATCTCCAAGGACGGGAATATCACAGAAAACGTCAACTGTCATGTCAGTATGGAAAATTACGAGGTATGAATTTGATTAGGCCACTTATACAATCAAATGTGAGTTTACTGTTGCGTTTTTGAAAAGCAGGACGAGGTGACTATAATAATATTAATATTGTAATATTTTGGGGTAAGTCACCTGATTTAATATTGTCGGCGTTGTTAATTATCCAAGGTACGAATACAAACAATTCAAATGCTGTTAATTATGTCCTACCACCACCTACTGCCTTGGCTTTGCATTTTGTTTCTTTTATAAAGGAGTCTACTCATATTTGCATCCCTATTTTGAATATTAATGAGATATATATACATGTTGAATATGTATCATAGGCCTACATGCTTGCTGTATATGATGCATGCTGTATGAAATACTTGGTTTTACCATGTGACGTGTCATTTCAAAAGCTACCTTGTGGTCCCCTTAATTTGATCTAATGTATGAAAAGTGACATCTTGTTTTTCAAAGACAAGTTAGGGAAAATAATTTGTCCTATATCTCTATTTCTTACCAGCATAATGATCGCTTTGCTAGTGCTCTATCGGCTGTCACTGTTCGAGGTATCGTTTTTAAGTTTCGATCAATTTTTTATCGAGTGCCTTGCTGGTTTTAAAATTCATGCTATACAGTATGTGGAATAAAAAAAGTCGGGTACCAATTTGGTCCATTCAACACACTACCGAGTAAATATCGAATATGCTTCAAATGGTATTGTCACGCGGCGGGTGACTTTTGGACGCGGGCGGGCAACAGTAAACTCACATTTGACTGTGGCCTTAAAAAAGGGGTAGGTGCTTAGAGATGTGTTGAAGGCTGCGCCCTCAATTAGGATAAAAACCGGGATTTCTACATTTTTACAATTGTATAACATAGGGCCTACACAATCTTACAACTGTAAGGATTAAGAAAAATCAGCCGTCTTTGGGCACTAAAAAGTCGTTTCAAAATATTCCATCCGGCTAGGACAGCATGTTATGGTAAACAGCGAACGCTATTATCTTTTCGATTCAAATTACAAACGATATTATATACATAGAGGGCGTTTTTTTAAAAAATCAATGAATAACGATGATACTTTAACTTAAACATTGTTTTAATCAAGTTTTGCTGCTTTTTTTGTGAGTAGAAACAACAATAATGGCCAATTATAATGATTATCTTTAATATTAAGTACATTTTTGTATTTAAAAAAATATTATCTTTAATATTAAGTACATTTTGTATTTTTTAAAAATCTTAAAAACCAGTTAGTAGTAGCACACCTTTAATATACAGGGTGAATCAAAAGTAATTGTGCACAATTTGAAACGGCCATTTGACCTTGATGCGTTCATTGAACCATGGATTTTTTGTTGTCTGTATAAAACGTTGTTAATCTAGTTTATCCTCCCAAAAATGAAAGTAATCGACTGAAAAATAACAATCGAGTGGATACTTTTAAAGTTATGATATCAACGTAACCAAACGGCAGAAAATAAAGTTGTAAAATTATTTTGTATTCAAGGTATTCAAACCGTGATTTTGAAGTATGTAGGAATCGTGTGACTGTGGCTCTGTTACACGATTTATGATAATAAATGTAAATCTGCAATAAAATCTGCTTTCAAAGTAAAAATCAAAGATAGAGGGCGCTACTTGAAAAAAAGATCGCATAATATGACTTTAACGTCTGTATATATTTGTTTATCACCTTCAGGGTCCTCTCTGTGATTTCAGCAACCCCGAGAATGGTGCTTCGTGGTTCTGTGCCAAACCTAAACATGCAAATCTCTCGTGTAGTGATTGGATATGGCACCAGGCGGACGTTCCAAGAGCAAATGAAAACGCAAAGAAACTTTTGACCAAATCAGAGGCTATGCTGTTTTATATGTGAGTAATGATATGGGTAATACTAAGGAGAGCCATGGGGTCTTCCTCAGAGCAAGGGGGTCTTCCTCAGAGCAAGGGCGTCATCCCGTTTACGGTTTTCAAAAGTGTGAGGGGGGGGGGGTGGGGGACACGGCGGCTCATGGGTGTTTGTAAACCTATTAACAATTGGCGCATCAATGCCAGAGGGGGTCTGAGGGGGATGTGCCCCGGCCCTCAGAAGAAAATTTGGAAAAAATATGCAGCAATGAAAATGGTGCAATTTGGTGCATTATGTGATCTTTTCCAGAGAGCACCCTCTATTCATGATTTTTTTTAGAAAGTAGATTTTCTTGCAGATTTACATTTCTGATCATAAATCGTACATACATTCCAAGTTACAGAGCGATACGATTCCTAATTACCTCAAAATCATGGTTTTAGAGTGAATTTAGACTAGAATAAAATAAGTTGTCGGATATCCGACAGTTATTTTCACTCTAAAACCATGATTTTGAAGTAATTAATAATCGTATCGCCCTGTAACTTGGAATGTATTTGGAATTTATGATCAGAAATGTAAATCTGCAAGAAAATCTGCTTTCAATTTTTTTTTCGATGTTGAGGGCGTTCCATGGAAAGATCACATAATATATCTTTAACCACATTTTTGACGAATATATGTTCAAAATATTGAAATGAGATGTGTATAATGGGCGACTATCACAAGACAAATTACATTGGTTGAAAATGCGACACACCTATGGCGTAGCTAGGTTTTTCATATTGGGGGAGGGGCAATAAATGAAAGTGAACAAAGATTGTTTACAAAGAAATGCGCGCATAGCGCCCGAAAATTGTGACTTTACATTTATTTGTGCTATTATTGATCCTAAACAAGCTTGTACCCATAGTCTAAGAGATAGGTCCATTTAATCAGAATTTTTGGTGACAAAGGTTTGAGTGGCTTACTTTATGTAACATTTGGTGCTGATTCCAAAAAAGCACTCTTATTGACCCCACTCAAGACATTTTTGGCAATTTTTGACCAAAAATTGCTTTTTTTTACCTATTTTTGAAAAAATGTATTAAAACACCAAATTATTCATTTTTCATGATTTTTATTGGTTTACTTTATGTAAATTGGGGTGCTGATTCCATAAAAAGTACCCTTATTGACCCTACTCAAGAAATTCTTGTGATTTTGGCAATTTTGGACCAAAAATGGCCTTTTTTTACTATTTTTTACCTATTTTTGAAAAAATGTATTAGGACATCAAATTATTCATTTTCATGATTTTTATTGTTTTAGTCCGACACATGTTTGAAAAAGCAGGAGTCAGAAAGGATACTAATCTAAGTCATGAGCTCCGAAAGTCACAAGTCAAGAGATTCCAACAAAACATAGGAAGCATCTCCAATACAATCGACACCACTATGAATCCTTTTGCCCAGTCCTTGATCGCAGATACAAACCTTTACTGCCTGGCAGATGAGAAGAAAGCATCTGATGAAGTAAAGGGAGATATGCTCAATGTCTTTCAGTTAGGTGATAAGTGGAAGAGTGAGTTTCTAGAAGGGTGTTTTGCAGATCCTGAAAGATTTGAGAGGCCTCTGAAAAGGAAGAAAGTGAAAAACTTTGCTAGTGCTGCAGTCAATGGTAAAGTATGTGGTAAACAAGAAAAAGTTGTGGAGCTGAAGACGACACGAGACTTGCTGGGTAGATTAGTGTATCTTGCTTGCACCAGGAAGATTGAATTGGAAAAGGTGTTTCCTTTTCCCCTCACCCCCGTCCCACTCTCTCTTGCAAGTATATAGGCCTATGGAACACTGAAGAAGACACCAAAGAGCAAAGTCTCCAAACACCTGGAAGCTCTGATCGAACATGATAATCCAAGATCAGTGGATGTACTTCTGTATGATGCCATGTTCATAGTCCAGTCACTACCTACTGACTTGCCTCTCCGTTTGGGTGACATAGCAGAGCTACTTCTGAGAATAATATGCAGCACATTCTTTGTTTGTGACAGCTATGTGAAAAGTATCAAAAATGTTGAGCAGCGAGCAAGAGGTGAAACTGATGCATCATTCAACATTACTGGAGGAGACCAGTTCCGTCCCAAAGATTTCCGACATGCTTTGAGGTCATCAAGTTTCAAAACGGCACTTCTGAAGTTCCTCCTGAAGGAGTGGACACATGATAAGTATGGGCATATCATTCAACATAAGAAAGTTGTTGTTACACATGAGGAGCAGAGTCTTCAATATACAGTAACAGACACAGGAAACGTGGAGTTCAGTGAGGTACCAGAACTTGTATGTTCTCATGTGGAGGCTGATACGAGGGTTGCTTATCATCTCAGCGTATTGGCTAATGCAGTGCCAGGACAGAACATTGTCATCCGTGCAACAGATGCTGATATCATCGTTATCCTCCTCTATCATGCTAGTCGGGTGAACGCCAATGTGTGGTAGATGTAGGACATTCCAGTGATAACACAAGACGGTACATCCATATCACAGCTCTAGCAAATCACCTTGGACCATTTCTTTGCAAAGCCTTGCCAGGGTATCACGCTCTCACAGGATGCGATTATACATCATCCTTCTTCAGGAAGGGAAAAGTAAACCCTCTGAAGATAGCAGAAAAGAATGCTCTCCATCTTGAAGGACTTGGAAATATTGGAGAGACCACAACCTTCGATGATAGTGACAGCCTGCTCGAGAAATATGTATGTTCACTGTATGGTCAGAAAGCTTTGACATCTGTGGATTAGGCTAGGTTGAAGACCTTCAAACAGAAATACAAACCAACCGACCCTGACAGTCCTCTGGAAAATATCAAAAGCCTTGATGCAGGCATGCTTCCACCCTGTAAGAATGTTCTGATGCACAAGATAGCACGGTGCAACTATGTGGCCTATCTTTGGAAGCATGCTGATATGAGAGATCCCCTGGAGAATATGCAACCCATGGATCATGGTTGGAAAGAAGTTGATGGAGCTTATCTGCCACTTTGGTTCACCGGAAGTCAGATGCCAGCTGTGCTCTCTAAGACTATGGAACCAGAAGATGTCACAGATACAGAGGAAGATGACTGCGATGAAAGAGACAATTTCACTGATGACGAATCAGAGGTTAAAAAAAAAGGCAATTTTTGGTCAAAAACTGCCAAAATCACAAAAAAATATTGAGTAGGGTCAATAAGTGTTTTTTTTTGGAATCAGCACCCCAATTTACATAAAGTAAAACAATAAAAATCATGAATAATGAATAATTTGATGTTTTAATAATTTTTTTCCAAAATAGGTAAAAAAGGCAATTTTTGGTCAAAAATTGCCAAAATCACAAAAAAATATTGAGTAGGGTCAATAAGGGTGGTTTTTTTTGGAATCAGCACCCCAATTTACATAAAGTAAAACAATAAAAATCATGAAAAATGAATAATTTGATGTTTTAATAAAAAAAATCCAAAATAGGTAAAAAAGGCAATTTTTGGTCAAAAATTGCCAAAATCACAAAAAAATATTGAGTAGGGTCAATAAGGGTGGTTTTTTTTAATCAGCACCCCCAATTTACATAAAGTAAATCAATAAAAATCATGAAAAATGAATAATTTGATGTTTTAATAATTGTTTTCAAAAATAGGTAAAAAAAGGCCTTTTTTGGTCCAAAATTGTCAAAAATCACACAAATGTCTTGAGTGGGGTCAATAAGAGTGCTTTTTTGGAATCAGCCCCAAATTTTATATAAAGTAAGCCACTCAAACCTTTGTCATCAAAAATTCTGATTAAATGGACCTATCTCTTGGCATTTTGGGGACATAGTGCGCGCGAAAAATTTCCATCTGTGTACTTTTGACAATGAATTGCGTACTATACCAATTGTCGAAACTCAAAAGTACACTGCTTTCACATGCTATCATGGTGATAAAAGAGCCCATAGACCCCTTGCTATTGTAAGAGTAACAGCTCGTAGGTGATCATCAACTAGGCCTAGTACTAGTAGTAGTAGTAGTAGACCCGTCACCTGCATTCTATACGTGCGATATCATGATTATGATCATCCAAATCAAGGGCCGCGCGGGCATCATCGAAATCTAGCATCTTCCATTATCATGATCCTAATTAACTATTATCTTCACTCATCATCAATCATCGCCCATCATCATATCATGATTAGACACTTTTCAGCCTCAGGGTTATTCAAAAAAGTAGGTCAATTCGTAAGTAAAATATAATAGAAGCAAAGACCTTAAAAAGGGTTATTATTTAGATGATTAGATCTAAAATATACTGAGTGGTCAAATGAAGGGTACACTTTTTCAAAGGTAGATTTCTACAAATTTGGAGACATTATAAAGATTATATATATATATACACATGGAAAAACTATCGCACCCCCGATTTTGTTGTTGAAAAGTTTAAATGTGGCCTCGAATTTTGCCACCATGGTGTGATATTAAGGATCATTTGTTTGCGTAAGCTGTCCAACAAAATGTTATGCAATAAAAGGGCCACATATTAGTTTGTGATGTAATCGATGTAATGTTTTTCAAGGCCAAGGGGAAATGCATGTTTTTGTCCAAAACGTGCATGAAACAAGTTTGGGTATATTACGCGATATTGAGAGGCCCGATGATTTATCTCTATAGTTGTAATCCTTGGTAACATTCAAGTCTTCCAGGGTCAAAGGTTATCTGGGGTCAAATTTCTAAAGTTGGCCGATTGTCCTCAAACATGAAAAAACCCACCTTTTTCGTACGCCCAACGGTTATGGGGTCGGTCAAAGGTCAAATTTTTAATAAGTTCAAATGACAAAAGCAATATTGCGGAAGTGTTGACCGAGGTCAAATAAATTTAAAAAAATCAACAGTGACCTCTTCGTATATGCTGAATTTATGAGCAACAAAAAAATGGCATGTTTGGACTCATTCACTGCATTGTAGCCTATAACGTCTAAATGGAACATTTCTTGCGCCAAATACAGAACTAATATAATGACTATTTTAAGTTTTTAAAGTCTATTCAATATCGCGTTAGACCCAAACTTGTTTCATGCATGTTTTTGGACAAAAACATGCATTTCCCCTTACATCGATTACATCACTTAAACTAAAATGTGGCCCTTTTATTGCATAGCATTTTGTTGGACAGCTTACGCAAACAAATGATCCTTAATATCACACCACGGTGGCAAAATTCGAGGCCACATTTGCACTTTTCAACAAAAAAACAGTGGTGCGATACTTTTTTCCATGTGTAAATATAATATTTGTGAACTGCGATATATTGGACATATGGCGAAAATGGCATTGAAATTGAAGCGTTAATTATGAAATCATGGCCATTTTTTTACAAGAGAAATGGTTAAAAACTGTTTGTCCACACATTCATGTACGTTATGACCACTGTCATGCATTTACCCTTCTATTGGGCATATAGCGCTATTGTATTGAATGACATTTGGCATTCTCATGAATCAAGTAGAAAAAACTCACCAATTTTAACTGACATGTTGTCTTTGAAAGTTTGCTATTTCTCTCTCTCATGTTCAATCTCCTTCAACCATCGAGATACTGAAGGTTAGGAACTAAAATAAAATATTGCAGAATATGATATATCTCAGATTTTGAGCAATTTGCCTCTTGACCACTGTGTGTCGAAATAATAAACTGTGCCAATAAAGTATCTAAACACTTACAAATGGTCAGATTTATTGGAACCTGAAATAGAATGCAAAAGAATAATTAATTAATTCGATTTACAGTTATCTTCTGCGCATTTTGACACCTCTTTTGTTGCGCTACGATGTTGTTTGGCGGATTTATGGGCACTTGAGTGGCTTATTTAAGATCGAATTCAAAAGTTGCAAAAGCCCCTATTCAAGCAACGAATAAGATCAGCATTATTTTTGAACCTTTTAAATTCTTTATAGAACCTTTTAAAGTGCTTTTAACCTTTTAAAGATCTTTATAGAACCTTAAGAGCTCTTAATAGGGTTCTACATACAGGACAAAAAAAAGTTCTAAGTGGAACCCTTTTTTCTTAGAGTGTAACATGTTAAAATTGATTCCAATATTTATCGCTATAACAACACAGAAATGATGTGTACCACTCTTAACGACAGTTCTGAATGACAACAACATCGTTTCTTTAGAATTATTAAAAGACTCACTAGCATAAAACGGAGTAACTAGGGACATGGTCGAGGGTGAAGGGTCGAAAGGTTTTGTATTTGATATACACTATTTGTTTTTTTTCTTCTAAATGTTGAAAGGGCAATATAATACTAATAGTGTTCAGGAAATGGTTCAGTGGATGTGAAAGAACTAATGTGAAGCCCAGGGTATTGAAAATAAAGGTGCCTAAAATAACGGTTTGGTTAAAACTGTCTTGCTCGTAACTGAGCAAAAAAGCTGGAAATGCACCAGAACCTAGCTTTTTAGGTCCTACAACATACTCTTTGACATGGGTAATAAATTATGAGAAGGATGATTTTCATACATTTAAAGGTAGATGACCCGATCACATTTTCGTAACACAGAATTATTTCAAACATACGGAGATTTTTATATCATATGAAAGCTCGTATTTTTCTCATCATCATACTGAAATTTGACGGCCTAATTCGGTATAATGACAGAGAAATCGACGAAATAGCGTTGAATTACCGCGAATGGTGGTTACCACCGATATAGTTTGTGTACTACTCAATGAGTACAGTTCACAGCATCTTGTGCGTCTAAAATAAGAACCATAATAGCTATGCATCTCAAATTTTGGGACACAACGTTTTTAAGGATGACCTTTCATGTAGAATAGAAAACTTCAAGTTGAAAATCGGAACATCTACCTTTAAGTATTTATTTCCTTGTTTACTGACACATCTAAGAGATATTGTCAAAACATTATTTTGAAAAGTTACGGTGGTATACACTATACTTAAAAGTGATTGTTTGGGATTTTAAAAACTCACTCATTATCTATATTCCCACGTATGTGGAATAAAAGAGGTAGAAACTCTTCCAATCTAGTGGTTTCCCTACCCAGAATAATTCTGTCTCTAATTGACCTCGAAGTTGGGGTGAATAAATTATAGGGACACCAACCTTTGTAAGAAAAAAATATATACCCATCACATATTTTCAATTATTTATAGTGGCAGTTCAAAGGCATTATAGGTGGACATAATATGCACTAAAAAGTTTAGCTCATGAGGCAACATAAAACAAAACAATCTAAAACTGTCCCTATCCCCGGGCCCTATCCATCCTGTGTTCGGAAACCATCGGAAATGAGACAGGGATCTTCTGGTAAAACTGAGAAGAATATTCGTCTCAGGGTAAAAGCTTTTGATTTGCTAGAAAAAATGTTATTCACTTGAGATTCATGAATTTGTCTGATTGACACAAAGTCATTTTGAGTGTGCAATACTGAAGTGATTTACTGAGCACTTTAAATGGAATTTTACAATACGCAGATGAATCTACTGATAAAAAGGGCAATATTTAAATCATTTGATCATGTCAGCGAAGACGCCGACAGCAAACTGTTCAGACACCTCGTTCAGATATAGATAGGAAGGGTAGGATATGACATGGTAGTGAACAAATGAATTGTTAAAAATAGACCAGTGTTTTACACTGAAGTTGATTCAGTTTTTTAATGTTTCGATAAATGAATGTCAGTTTTGACATGACTTTATTACTACTAATAACAACTATCATTGGATTTTTGTGAAAATTTGAATCGAATAGGTGTTATGTCAAGATTAATGACATTTTAGAGTTTATTTCCGTTACTAATACAAAATATGTGACCCGTCGCGTCGAAATGGACATGTTGGTAAAAAATTGAAAAGTGGGTTTTTGCTCTTGCATTAAAGCCCAACATCTTAGCTTTCAAATAATTTTTAAATGAACAATGATTTTATATGACTTATATTTTTGGAGTTACGGATTTTCAACATCGGGTGTTTGGAATTGGGTGGGTAATTTCCTGAGAGTTCTGAGAAAAACAACTTTGAAGTTTGACTACTTTTTACTTTAAATCAATTTTAGAAAAGCTAAGGACATTTCAAATGTCCATAGTAACCGATGTGTTTGCTTTACTTTATGATCATGAAAAGTTGCACATAAGTCAACAAGACTATGCTCATTGGACAAATTCTTTTGGGTTTTTTATATTTTTTAATTTTTTTATTTTCCCAAAGTGTTTTGATTTTTGAAAATTATGAAAAACATTGGGATTTTATAAAACATTTTTGAAAAATTTGACAAACAAATTGTTCATAAAGATTTTGAAAAATAAATAAAAATAAAATGCCCAACTGACTACCTGAGAGTAAGAACAGGGTGTTTTTGTCGCCTTTTTTGACTAACAACATATTATTCATATTCTATTCCAATCAGTCCTACCGAAAATAAAATGTTTATCGTTTTTTTATACTTTCAGACAAAAATCTCCGATCAAAAGATTATGGCTTCATGCTGTGAATGTGTCCTGGCCATCAGGTAAAATATATGGACTCATTTTTATATTTTCACATTTATTGGTTAAATGCAATTTTATTTTTGTAGGTTATCCATATAGCCATGCAAAGCAGACTACAAAGGGGAATCATACTCGGCTTCAAAGAGGAATCGCACCTATTTAAATAAAAGAGCCCTATGGCGAAATGTAAAACATGGTTATATTTATTGTCAGATGGGTGACTGGTGGCACTCAAGTACAAAATGGATAAGGGTGTTATGCTGAAAACATACTAAGGTCGCTTTGCGATTTAATCGCTTCTATGACGAGTTTTACGTCATATAAAACCCCCCGATACATCGATCAAGAGATCGCTCGACTGAAAACGACCAGTTACGGCCAGTTGACTTCATTTCAACTCGAAAGATCGGTTGCTCATGACGTAATGAACACCATACTTTTTCAACCAATGGGGGGAGGGTATTTTGCTTCGAAATTAGCATAACCAATAAGCAGCAATTATCCAGGTTTTATGTCGTCTGCGTGACCCGGAAATACCTGCAACTACCGGCGATTTAGTAGCTTGATGCGACCTTGGTCGCACTGAGACACTTTTGAGCTAGCGAGTACTACGCGACCTGTTGCGACCGGCTAGTATGATTCAAGCATTAGTCTAGCACTTTCAAACATATGGGCAATGGGTGAGAGCGACCACAAATGGGATCATAGAATTAGAGGTTGCCAAATAACCCAAAAAGGGGTCCTTAGGTTACCATATGTTAGTAAAAAATGCAAGACATTTTGTAAGAGTCTTTGGATGAGAACATGTACATCATGCGTGAGAGGAGTTAAATTTTCATAAATATGGGCTATAGGCAGAGTGAGGCCCAAGGGGGGGTATATTTGTCTGTTGAGAAATATACATAATAGAGATCCCACAACAAACATTGTTTATTTCACTCCTGCTAATAATAAGCATATACATCTTTTTTATTTTGCAGAAAATGAACGTCGTTTATCAGCTTCACGTGAACTTCCTATTTGCAGACCAAATAAGCCATTGTCATCTAGCGAAGCAACAGGGTACTTTTTCCAAAACGTCTGGTTTTCAAATCAATGTCAAATTCGAAGATTTACCATTCCAGAATCTTTGGAATGTCTGCAACATAAAACCCTTCATTTTCTAGGTGACTCAACTGTAAGACAATTTCTGCAATTTTTTCTGCTGAGACTTAGAACTTTAAAGCGGATGCCTATGGAACCTCATGTTAATTGGAAAGTGGGTCCATTCAGCGCCAAAGACGAAGTATATAATATAACCATGCTGTACCAACATCATGGATACCCTATTCGTAACACCTGGACATCCACGTGGCATGTGGACTACATGACGAATGTAATCAATAACATCCAGGGTGGCCCAGACACTGTAGTGGTCGTTACAGGATGGGCACATTTCACCGCAACAAACATAACATATTATGCGAAACGGATGCAATCCGTCCTCAAAGCAATACAACGCCTGCATCAGCGCAGCCCAGAGACACTTGTGGTGCTTCGTAGCGCCAATACAAGAGAACATGATGGCGTAAAAGGGGCTGTGTATACAAGTGACTGGCTAGCGCAGGCTCTGGACAACACTATGCGCCAGATATTCTCACAGTACCCCAAATTGGCTTTCTTAGATCTCTGGGACATGACTTCATCCCATTATTCCGCTGATGCTGTTCATCCGACAGAAATCATAGTAGCGAATGCGATCAACCAACTCTTAACATATATATGCCCGTCTAAACTGTCGACGTGATGACAGCTGTACAGATCTGTTCAGGAATATATTGATATTTTATTTATGAAATTTTCTAGACATTTTGAGTATATTATTAGCTCAGATCAAAAATCTCTCAGTCTTTTATATCTCACCTATAGAATTATATAAATAGAGAATTTTATAGATGTCTTATTTGTAATGAATGCAGAATTCACTATAGGGCTGCTGTTGATTTGAGATAAGTCGCCATTTTGCCAACACCAGGTAAAATTTAAAAAAAACATGCGCAATACAATTCGACAGAGCTACCATCTTAACTATGGATGTCAAACCAGGAGTTTGGTTAAATGATGCCAGGCATATAATGCACATTTCTTGAGCCAAGAAGAAATTTGAAAAATGTCTGTGTTTAACATGTCAAGTCATTGCATTAAACCAACTCGTAGTGTAAACTTTGGAGTGTAGCTGAGTGATGTTACTTCAACAGCAAAACTTGTAAAAGGACAACAGCCCTAGTTAGGGTTCACTAGATCTTGTAGGAAATCCAGACATATGAGTGACTCACTGTCACATCTCTCAACATATAAGTCTCAACACTTTATAACACTTCATGACTCATTACAGTGATTCTGTTATTTCCTAGTGGAGATGTTTTTCTTCATCAAAATCAAACTGCATTCCATTTTCACATCACATAGCATAAACATTTATAAAGTACACATTGTTTGAAAAACAACAACTTTGAGGCAACTCATTGACTTCATCGTGTAATGTTGCAGAAATTAGAACCTTATATTCCAAAGGTTGTGGGTTCAAGTCTTGGTACATGTTTATTACCAAAACACTACTTTACAGGATAGACAATGTCAAAGTTATAATATGCAAATTTTAAAAACATTATTTCTCTTAGTAAAGTAAAAACACTGATGTTAGACATGAAAAAGAACACGCTGTTCTCCGGTTGGGTCAGTCGGCCAGGCAGTTTTTTGGTGTTTTTTTTGGGGGGGGGGGGTGGGGTTTACAAACATTTCGGCAATTTGGAGGAGAATTTTCAATTATTTTGAAAGATATTTTTCTAAAAAATAAAACGGTCCCCAAATTTTCAAACCATTTCTTTAAAACAATTGAAAATTAAAAGAAAATGGGCCGATGGAACATGTTTTTTTTCCGTAAATGATAATGCCCAAAGACCTGTATTGCAGGGCCAAAACCCTTTAATGCCATTAAGAGTCCCCATACCAGCGTATCCACATGTTCTTGATGGTTTTAAAATGTACCACCAACAATTAAACAGCTGTAAACTTACTTACATACAGCATACAAATATATCAGACCAAAGAATGTTTATGACAGACACCTGTGCGGTAACTTTTTTGAAATCGCAAAGACATTAAATTACTTTTTTCTTTTTGTAAAATGCAATGTTTATTAAAAAAATTATTACACATTTTATATAGATGAAAAAGGCAAATGCCTTAGAGCACAGATAGTCAATCTGTGCTTAGAGTCAATAGGTTTCTTTTTGCCCCCAGCCATAAAATAGTGCAATATCACTAAACTAAAATAGGGTGCACATGTTCCACGTCATTACCCTCAGTATTTGGCTGTAATGTTTATACAATCTCAAAGATAATTAAGTTGGCTTTTGAATGCCGTAAGTTTGATTGTAATTGTGTTTCTCAATCCAACGGTGCTTGACCAATCACGAGTACTTAAAAACGGGTTATGCCACTTTTTAAGGAAAAAAGATGCTTGTGGAAAGAGTCATTTTTCTCATTTAATAATCAGTATTTACTAATTGACGTTTATTACCTTTCAAATGCCGATTGTTTTGTTTCATTAGCTTTATCCTATTGAGGAATATCCTTGATTAAAGTTGATCACAGAAAGTCAAGTTTGTCCTATTTTTAAGAATAAATGCTGCAAGCGTAAAATATAACAGCAATTTTACACATAGATTATTTCTTTCAAAAAACTGGCACAATTTTGCTATGGTTTGTTCATGGTCAAACAAGCATATCTCTAGATAGACTCAAGCTAATTCGAAAAAACAAACTGCATACGAAAGCTTATTAAGTTATCCTGAAGCCCGAATAAATGCCAACTCCACATATGAAATGTTTAAAGAAGAAAATGACACATTCCCCGAAATGCATCTTTTTCTAAGTAAAAGTGGCACAACCCCGATTTTAAGTGTTTGTTGTTAATCAAACAAATTTTTAAATTGAGAAAAGTAAACACAATCAAATAAACGACATTTGAAAGCCAACTAAATTATCTTTTAGATTATATAAAGATTACAGCCAAATACTGAGTAATCAATGAGGGCAATGACGTGAAACATGTGAACCCTTTTTTAGGGACACCCTGTACAGGCCATGTCACTTCTTGTTGATCAACAATGTTAAGTGCCCGGTTCCATTCCATGCATGGGGGAACATGCATTGACTGTTGCATTGACTGCTGTTGTTACAGATGACTGGTTTGGTTTAGTGTATGGTAACATACTGTTATGAATGGTTTATAGTGGATACCCCCTTCGAATACGCATGCATTTGTGTGGCAGGTAATTCCCGCGCACACCGGCAGGCAAGCTTTTGTTTGCTTGTCTGCTGTGACGTTACAGGTGAACTCGTCTATACTTATACCCCCACCTGCAATGCTGCTATGCTACATAAAACGAGTAGCTTAATTAATTAGTTACATAATTAAGGTAAGAGCATAGTGCCCAGCAATAGGGGTGGGTATCAACCTTCCCCTTTAGGTACCACACCCCTTACCATGTATAAAATACTTTTCAGCTTTAAACAAAATTATTAGGTTATATTAAAAAATATCTTTTGTCTCAAAGCTCTTCAGTTTTTCAAAACCTAATGCGGAATGCGCTATTTTTTTTATTTTTTTTTATAAATATAAAATATTTAAATCCTTGTGAAAGTGACCTTTTCTATTTAAAATGATGTGATCAATGAAAATTTGAAAAATAGGTGAAACTTTGGGATTTTTTATTTATTTTTTTGAAAATATAATAACGTGCACCAATTAACTAACGCGCCCGGGAGCTTTGAGACAAACCGTTTTTTTAATATAGCCTTATAATTATGTACATTGGATTTGAGGTTTGCAAAAGCCTTTTGCAAAAGTATACCAAAGCACATAGCTTTTTCACAAAGTATCTTGCAAACATAGTTTGTTTTAATAATCTAGCCACAGCGACATTCTGCAAATTGTCAATCAGGGTATTATTAAAAATATACCATTCTAATGGTATAAAAAGCATGTTGTGTTATTTCATTAGGTTTTGATTTTTACCTAAAGGCAAAATAACAAGCACCTGTTTTACTATGGGCCTGATCAACCTTTTTTTTGTTGAAATCTTTTACAAAATGTCATTATCAAATGAATATTAAGCCAACAAATATATTGGCTCGTCAAAACCTAGCAACATTTTTGGACAAAAAAAGTTATTATTTTGCTCCTTAGTAACTGGATCAAGCTTCATTAGGAATGATAGTACACACCATAAACTTTGTGTGTAGATCCCCGGGGGTACTCACGTATGTAAGGCATACGGGGACGTGCCGCTCCAGTGGGTCGTTTTTTCATGAGACATCCTTAGCTATGGTAGGCTTTTCAACTGAAAATCCTTAGACATGGGTCCTGTTTTTCTATTTTCGCGAAAATTTGCCAAAATTAGGTCTATTTTTGCGAAAATTTGGTCTAAAATGAAGCAAAACCCCTAAAAATCACCCTTAGAAATGGGTAGGGGTTTTGAATCTCCAGCGGCACACCCCCGACCAAACCAAATCCGAGTATCCCCCCGGGTGTAGATCATAACATTCCAGCTTAAAAGTTACCCGGTGTTGTCACATCCACAGTGTGTGCTTATGATTGTTAACAATTTTCGCATTTTCAAAGTATTTTTGTGAACATAAAATGTTCCCGCTACTGAAACGAGAGCATCAATGATGCAGAAGCTCACTACAATTCTGATTCATAAAACATGTCTATAATATATAAACCACTTTAATCTGTCCAGCATATGACAAATTATGTAAAGCTCAAATCCACATTATACCTTACATGAAACATACATGTATATATATATTATGCATTCACAGTGTAAGCAAATTTGCCCTTCTATATATGCTTCAGTTGAGATTACATAAAATAAAGGTAATTGTGTCATCTTTGACTGAACATACTATAATAGTGGCATATTTGTTTTATGCTGTACAGGTGATATGAGTCAGTATATACTATCAATTATTTGGATTATTTGAAAAGCCACACAAAACTGTGTGTTAATTATAGTTGCAGGGTTTTGCATTGATTCTAGAGCGAGAATACATCAAAGAAAAATGATATCAACTTAAAATTTGGTACAATGTCTTATCATGACTTCCTATTTAATTTCAATATCAGAGCTTCAGTTTTTGAATAATTAACTAACAAATGTATGGCCATAAAAGAAAAAAATGGTGTTTCTTGTACAGAATTATTACTTAAATTACAATGTCTTATCATGAATTCCTGTTGATTAATTTCAATATCAGAACCTGTTTTTGCATAATTAATTAAAAATTATTTTAAAAATGTATGGCCATTTAAAAAGTTGTGTTTCGTGTACAAAATTATTACTTAAAATACTGTGTAAACAAAGGGGCAAAAAGCATTTTGACCAGAAATATTTAAATAATTGAATTTTACTTAGCCTACTGATACAATGTTTTAAGATATAATTTTTGTTGTCGGATCTAAACGCTTCGATCAATGGGCCTCATATTTGGCACACATGATTATCAACACAAGCCCTTTCAATAAATCTCTATAAAATAATGTATGAGTTGAATATTTGATCTAATTTGCATATTAATTAGCCATTTTAACGAGAAAATGACTAAAACGAAGTATTATACATCAATAGATTAAAATACATACCAATGTCCATCAAAATTGGCACAGATAATTATCTACATATTAGTCCTTTCAATAAATTGCTATAAAATAATCATGTCACTTGAATATTTAATCAAATTTGCATAATTAATTAGCTATATTAACAAGAAAATGGCTAATATCATTATTTTCATCGTCAGATCCAAACGCTTTGATGAATTGGCCCCATATTTGGCACACATAATTATCAAAACAAGCCCTTTCAATAAATCTCTATAAAATAAATAACTGTATATGAATTGATTAATTGATCTAATTTGCATATCAATTAGCCATTTTAACGATTTTAATCAATACGTTAAGATGCATTAATGATTGCGTTAAAAATGAGAATATACCAATATCCACAAAATTAGGATAGCAATATCTACATCCTTAATAAATTGGTATAACATGTGAATGTGGCTTGAATAATTAATCAAATTTGCATATTAATTGGCTATTTCAACAAGAAAATGGCTAATATAATTATTTTCATCATCAGATCCAAATGCTTTGAATAATTGGCCTCATATCTGTCACACATAATTATCAACACAAGCCCTTTCAATAAATCTCTATAAACATAGTGTATGAATTCAATTGTTGATCTAATTTGCATACTAATTAGCCATTTTAACAAGAATATATTTAAAGTTTACTCATCAATACAATTCATTAAAATGCATTTACCAATATCAATCAAATTTGGCACAAATCTACATAAGTCCTTTCAATAAATTGATATAATTCGCATATTAATTCTAAGCTATTTTAATAAGAAAATTGCTTAAATTGATATTATTTTCATCTTCAGAACTAAACGCATTGATCAATTAGCATCATATTTGGCATATAATTGTTGCATGTACAGAATGCGGATAATTTTCTGTAACCAAATTGATCAGGAAAGTCGCTCAAATTGATTGATCAGAAATATTTGAGAGGGGCTCAAATTTAATCGACAATTATTAGATCCTTTTTGCGGAGATCCTTTAGTATGGGAAACTCTTCTGTTATAGGTTCGTCAGAAGATAAGGCTTCTTCATCATATTTGATTGTAAATATAGTTTTATCACCATCAATTGTTGCCTCTTGAAGTGAGATTATTTTCCCATTATACCACTGCGGTATTCCTGCTGGATTTATGCACTTGTGGCGTACACGCTTGTCAACCAATAATCGGGTTGACTCTAAGAATCCGTCTAAGTACTTCTTGGAGTTTTGTATCGCTCGTTTTATTCTCTGTCCTTCTAGTTACTTTGTAATTTCAATCTTCTTGAGCTTGATGGTGGGAGCGGTAAAGAGGAAGGAATACGAGGTCTTGCTTCAGACAGAGGCTCAGTCACCGGAACCATGGACTCCTCATCGGAACCTAAAAGAATCAGTTTGAAAAGTCAATTAGAAAAATTGAGATAGAAATACAATTTATTTAATAAAAATCCAACAACATTCAATCCCCCAACTTATTACCGTAGTATTTATATAATTCATGGGACATAATTTATTTAGTATTATGAATGATTGTGTTATAAAATTCTACCAAATACATACCAGCTTGATTTGATGACTCTGAAGCCATATCCAGTGAGACTGATGTTGATGGGCCAGAAAGGGAAACATTGACTTCTTCTTCTTGATGGTGGGAGGCTGGGAGCGGTATATAGGAACGAATACCAGGTATTGCTTCAGAAAGAGGCTAAATCACCGGAACCATGGACTCATCGATGTCTTCATCGGAACCTAATAATTATTATAAAATAATTAGTTTGAAAAGTCAATTAGAAAAATTGAGATAAAAATACAATTTACCTATAAAAATCCCAGCACAGGGATGTAATTTAGGTGGCGGCATCCCCTGCCAGAAGGCTTGCCTCCACTGGTGCCCTCCCACCAATGAAATGATGTGTGTGTAGGCCTAAGTAAAGTAATGTAACATAACGCAAAGTAACCTAACGTAACGTAAAGTAACCTAGGCTAAAGTAACGTAACTTAAAGTAACGTAACGTTAACTAATGTAACGTAACGTAAAGTAACGTAACGTAAATTATCCTAAGGTAAACTAATGTAAAGTAACGTAACGCAAAGTAACGTAACGTAACGTAAAGTAAATTAATCTAAGGTAAACTAACGTAAAGTAACATAACGTAAAGTAACGTAACGTAACGTAGGGTATTAAACGTAATGTAACGTAAAGTAATGTAACGTTTAAAGAAGTAATAAAAGCAAGTTCCGTAACATAAAGTTCCCCTACCTACCTAAACAATTAAGATTTTAATTTTTATGCAAATTCAATTTTGAAATTTGGATTAAGTCATTACAAAGAACCCTACCCCCCTCCCAAAAAATTATGAAAACTATTACTATTTGTTTTCACTATAATAAATACAAATTTAGAACCAAAACTAAAGGCATAATAAAAGGACAAGTAAGTCATGAAGTAGTAAGTTCGAATTAATTTGTATTGGAATATTTTTACTTTTCCCAATAAAAAATGTTTACATTTACGACCAGTGCAGTGCTATAATTTCGGCCTAGTAATAATTAATTAGGCACGTGCCTATATTATGCAGTATGGATGGTAAATTAAAGAAACTTATCCAAGAAATTCATTAACTCAACGCATTTTATTATAATTTCTGTCTAAAATATTGAATCATAACAAAACTCAATCGCAATTAAAAATAACCTAAGCCAGTTTACGCCCAACGTATGTGCAAAGAAAGATTTGTTTTGGGCGCATCATGTCTAATTGCACGGTTTCGATGATTTTATGAATGGCGAACTTTGAACAAGCGCCCAAATAGGGCGCATCGGGAAGGTTGTGGGCGGTTACTATAAACAAGATGGCGGTTCGACAGAAAAATTATTGCGACGATCGTCTGGTTTCAGTGATGATTTTAAGCAAGTATTTATATACATCAAAACATTACAACTACTGCATTTTCAAGTGAAATACATATCAGTCCTCTACCAAGTGCACGATTTCACGGCAAAATCATGTCGTAATGAAAATGAACCGCATGTTGTATGCTCACTGCAGTGGCGTACGTGCATAAACGACATCAGAGTTGCCTGCCACACTCATGTAATGGTCCAAGCTGTCAATACAAAGTATAGGGTACTCAGAACAAGAACATTTCATCATGAAAGTTGCGGGTGAAAATGAATTAAAGTCTACGATATTATTAATTATTATTAATCTATATAATATTATTTACTACCATACCTACTCGCTACATTATCGGACGAAATCTTCAGGTGGAAATTTGAAGATGAACTCTTCACATCGTCGTAACTTTTGAACCACTTGATCGATTTTGAAGCGAGAAAAGATGAAGTTGGGTCATCTATCGTTTTTCCGAAGATTCATTCGGCAGTGCCAAATGACCAATCAAAACCCCGCAAATTTTCCTCCGAAGACCCGAGCTCCAAACCCGGAAGTGTTTTACCCATTGAGTTTATGTCATTCGTCCACAAGTTTTATCAATGGCAGACGATACCAAACTGGTGGGGGTAATAAAAAATATTACGCACGATAATGCACGCAAATTCAGCATTTTGGCAAGGCAATATTTGCAAGTTTTACTCTTTTTCGCGAATTTTTAACAGCACCTCATGATGAAAAACCTTTGAAAACATTATTTTCCATTAATTTTGGCCGCTGAAATCGGAGATATAGTTTGAAGAATATATACAGAAGCGATTAACATCAATTAACGAAAAACGACCTCCCCACCCATTTTTGCCGCTGATTTCGTATCATGAATAATAATGATCTCTCGTAGTTAAACCAATCACAATAAGACAATCACGCTTGTACGTCATGAACACGCGTGTCATTGTTAATCAACTTTCTATCATAGCGTTTTCACATGCATTTTCAATACAATTTTGACAATAAAGAAAATAACGCAAAATTACCTATTTTGTCGAATGGCAATCAAGCCCATTTTATAACATATTTATGCGATCATATTGTTTCACTATCTCAAGTACATTTCCCGACAAATACCACTTGTGTGACCAAGATAAAACCATATTTCATAGTCGCACTTTCCCCTTGACCTATACCGTGACCTTTCGCTTCGAGTCTCTTTAGCTTACTTGTAGTAAAGCTAAGCTAATAAGCTAAAAATAGGGTCGTTTTTATGATGACGTGTACCCATTTTTGTGAACTGAAAATATTACAAAGTAACAACACCAGGTCCAGTTGATGTGATAATCAGATTACACTTAAAAGGGATACGCAGTTGTGTTTGAAGATTTTTTTATATAATATGCTTCAAAATTCAAGATGAACACTATAATGGTTAGTTTTGCTGTTGCCACTCACGAAATCGTGAAAAGGAACCTTATGCCCAGCTTATTTTTATGGTGACTGTTTACAGCTGGGGAGCACACATGGTTTTGAAACACATGTGACCTTAACCCTAAATCAAGGTCAAAGGTCAATTAACCATCCATGTTGGCAAGGATGTCCACCTAGGTTATAACTCTACCAACTTCACAAGGAACATTTTGGTATATAACTCCCTGTGCCAGCAGACTAGTACCTGAAAACCCCTAAAATGAACCCATGCTCCCCAGCTATAGTGTGAAATAAAAATATACAATTCCCAGTTTCAACACATCACTGAATAAGCCTTTTTATGTTTATCCAAGAGAATTTTTTTCATTCAGACTTATCACATTTAAATCTGACAACGCATCAGATTTAAATCAAATCATAGGTGGTGGAAGCAGGGGGTCGTAGGGTCGTGACTTCACCCCTGAATTTCACAACCCCCTCTGTAACCCCCTCAAATGTGCCAAGTCACACATAGAACATGTGTATTAGATATGTCTGTGAGCCTCTAAATCCTCCCTGATGCCTCTGCCGCCATTGAATCAAGTGAGTACATATCTAACCAAAAATGAAAAAAAATGAAAAAAATGAAATGAAATGAATGTCTAAAATGAATGACTCAAATTTCTGCAGAGCCTCAGATGTTCATTTCATTTTTAGGGTGTGCATCATTTTTGAAACTTAATGTATATAACCAGTGGCAGTTAATAATTAACTGTCACTGATATAACAATACAGTCAAAATCATGTATTGAAGAAACTATTTGGAAAATCGCACTATTCATAATACAATGTCCTCAATATAGCTCCGTCCAAATCTATAACACTAAATATGTGTGTACATTTTGGGACACCCTGTAAAAACCAAATGACATCTCGATTACTTTCATTTAAAGGTGTATGTTCCGATCACTTTTTTGGGGCTACAATTTTTGTTTACATCAAGATATTTTGATATCAGAAGAATCCCCATATTTTTCTCATTATATGTCTGTAAATCTTAAAGGCCAGAAATGTTCCATTTTGAAATCATAGGCTAAAATGTGGTGAATTACTGCCAAAGGTGGTTAACCACCAACCATTTTGTGTATGACTCAATGGGCAAATGATTTGTGACCTTGTGCTGCTAAAAATAGAACCGTTGGAGTTATTCAACTCAAACTTTGGAATGCGAAAATTTTAAGAAAATTTTAAGAATTCAAGATGAACATTAAAAATTGCCATTATTGTTGTTTCTACTAACAAAAACACAGCAAAACTTGATTAAAACAATACCATCGCTAGGTGTAAGTTCATACATGCATGTAATATATATAATTGTAAAATTATACAAATCCCAGTTGTTATCATATATTTTTGTAATTGAGGGGGCTGCCTCCACCACATCACTTAATGCCCTTTTAAGGATGACCTTTCATATAAAATAGAAAACATCAAGTTGAAAATCGGGCAAGCAATCGGAACATCTAACTTTAATTATGAATTAGATTTTCATAATTAAATCAAAACGTGGGTCTCATTTTCACAACAAATGAAACCTACAACCTTGAGGGGGCTGCCTCCACCACATCTCTTAATGCCCTTTTAAGGATGACCTTTCATATAAAATAGAAAACATCAAGTTGAAAATCGGGCAAGCAATCGGAACATCTACCTTTAATTATGAATTAGATTTTCATAATTAAATCAAAACGTGGGTCTCGTTTTCACAACAAATGAAACCTACAACCAATGCTGACAAATATGACACCTGCATACAAACACAACATCACAGATCCAAATAGTTTATTAATAAAATCCATTTTGAACGTCGTGCTGAAGTGATCAAGTATATCCTTCAGTGTCAACTTGAACCCTGTTGTCATTACCATTGTCATGCGTTTATATTATGCCATAATTACTGGTCTTTTATGAACAGCACTTTATTTTTTTCTAAGCAAGGCAAAGAACAAAAGACAAAACAGTCCTATGAATTTTAGAATATTTTTTCCTTTCCTTTATTGAAATAAATACAAAAGAGTTGAAAATATATAAATAAATGCCATTTTGAGCATTGTGCTGGAACGATCAAGTTATTGTTAAATCACTTTCTTTAGGGAACAACCCTTTTTAATTTCTAAGCAAAACAAAGAAATAAAGAGAGAGAATATGTGAATTTTAGACGCCCAGTATTTTGAAATGTGCCTTTTGGGGGGGGGGGGGGGGGGGGGGGATTTAAAATGTATTATTGTCCCCAAACATTTATTCCCCATAAATGAGCATCTGAAACCAAATCTGGTATTTCAACACCAATATGAAAACATCAGTGCAATACGAAAGGGATGAAAATATATTTTAAAGTAATTGCCATATTGAGAATCGTGTAGCGAAGCAATCAAAAAGCCTTCTATTTCAAATTGACCTCTGCACACCCACTGTTGTCAGGTTTCTCTATCTTGTCAAATTACTATATTTTGTGAACAGCAATTTAATTTATCTGCAAGGCAAAGAAGAAAAATTAGTTCTACGGCGATGGCATCAGGCCCAGTTATTGTCAACTACATGTAGAGATTTTTTTTTCTTTTTCTCTTATCAGCGCCCTTTTTCTCTTGTAAGTGCCATGGGGGATGGGGGGGGGGGGCAGATTTGGAAAAGTACGATTTTCAGCCGAACATTTATTGCACATAAATAAAACCTATAACCAAATATGATTATTGTACAACAATATAAAAGCAGTGTCATACACAAAAGATGCAAGTATACAAATAAATAATGCCATTTTGAGTGTGGTGCTGAAAGTAATCAAGTATCCTTCGATGTCAACTTGACCCTCTAGTCTAGTCATCAACGTTGTCATGCTTCTTTTTGATGTCAGAATTACTATCTTTTGGGAACAGCACTTTAATTTCTCAGGAAGGCAACTGAGAAAATAAAACCCTGTTCCACAGATCATGCGGATATACCAACAATTAGCGAATTACAGATTTTCTTTTCTTTTATAAAATAGCTGACAAGGTTTTGGGTGTTTTTATCGGCGGTAGTAAATTGCCCCAGATATTGCAAATTTGAGATGATGGGGAAATGTTTGAATTGAAAAAAATATATACCATCTTTTCTAACTTTCATTTCATTCAGCCAGCATGCTTATATAGGTTTTTTAAGCCTGGCCCGAGCATTTTGCTTGAGCATGGCAAGCGTGTGTCCGTATGGACCGACCGTGTAAACAAACAAACAAACAATATACATGTACATTAATTTTTGTTGGGAAAAACACACCCACACAAGAAATTTAATAAATTAAAAAATAACCCAACCAACCGAACCATGAAAGGTTGGTCAGCATGCAGTAACACGTTTTTCTTCTTTCAACCAATCTTCAATATTGCCTTACTACAACCGCTAGGTATATTCTTTTTTAATATCGAACATATCGTGCGTTTCAGATTTGTGCATAGCACTGGTTCTGTGCTGTGTCTGCCTCATCTACATAGCTAATACAATAATTCAAAAAATAATAAATATTTTCAAAAACAAACAAAAAAGATTCCTAGGGAATTGTATTAGGAATATAATAAAACTAGTGTGACAAAATTTGACAAAATATATTTTGAGTTATCTTTGCAGAAACTAAAATGGGTCGAAAAATGTGTTTTTTATAATTTTTTACAAAATGGTCAATTTTATGATCATGGTTGGATTCATTGGACCCTTTTTCCTGCAAACAAATGTATACTTTTATATAGATTAAATGAATAATGAAGAAGTTACGGCAGTTTTACGGAGGCTTTACCTGAAGTTGCACAGCCCCCTTAATAAAACCACTTGTATACATTGTTTTACTATTGTTTTATTATCTTTAATGTCCTTCCATTACACAACTACATCACAATATTCATTTCAAATAGAAAAAAACCAATATAATAAAGTGTCCACGGTTACAAATAGTAAGAGTAAAAATTGACACACAAATAAAATTGTTAAAAAATTAAAAAAATGGATGATAAAAAACAGGGCGCCCTGCCAGATTTTGAAGCCTTCGCAAGCTTTGAGACAAACTTTTTTTCTTTTTTTTTTGCCTGAAGTTTTGGCAAAACAACTCATATCATGCTTTATCCTTCCAATGTAACTAAGTGTAAAAAAATATTTAGTTATTTTATTTTTATTTTATTTTTTGAAAGCAAATGGCACATCTCTATGCCAAATGACAAAATGGCCCTCTGATTCATCTTCTTGCCCATTTTGGACAGACTTTATAATGGTTGCAATCATAAAAATCTGTAATTCTTCAATTCTATCATGAAGTCAAGTGTATTCAACAACAGCCTTGGTCTAAAAGTAGACATTGAATTCAAGATTTACCATCCATTACTAACTGGTGAATACATTGTAATTGTAATGATAAATTTGAGGCATTATGACGCCAATGTGATTAGCTGTATATTTACCATTGTATTTTAGGTTTGCCAATTCTAAGATTGTTTTATTATACCGGTATTCATATTATAATACATCAACTTCTGCACAGGCAATAGATGCAGTGGGTAGCCTTGTATTTAAAAGTACGGGTGAGCCAGATAATGCCAATAAACATAATATTACAGAGATGGTCACAAGTCATTTTTTGCAAGTCCAAGTCATTTATTGTAAGTCCAAGTCAAGTCCCAAGTCACCTGGTCTAGTCCCAAGTCAAGTCAAGTCACAACCCACTGCAAGTCAAGTCACAAGTCATTCGGCACAAACACGCAAGTCAAGTAAGTAAGTCCAAGTCACAAACAGTGCACACTGCATTCTGCAAAAACAGTCATGTTTGGGCAAACACCTTTTCTTTTTCTTTTTTGGCCTTAGGGTTCATATCGCCAAGAAAACACAATATTTAGTGAAAAATTAAAAACATTTTAATTTACTGGTGTAATTATTTGTATCATTCTGATTTAAAGGTGGATGTTTGATCACTTTAGCTTTTTTTCCCTATCAATACATTTTGATAGCAGAACATGGCTGTTTGATCCCACATAATTTGTTCGTTTTATTCTGAGAACACTGTAACTTGCTGGCCCGGTTCTGGTTTTAACTGATTCAAGTACCTGAATATACTGTCCATCTTTTGTAGAAATTTCAGAACATCTGTTGGTGCTAGTTCTGAGAAATAGAGCTTTGACTAGAGCTAATTGTGATCATAGATCACGGATATTAGTCGAAGTCGTTGACCTTTTACGGTCAACAGGAATATGTTGGCAAATTCTGACGATCCTAGGTCAATTCACTAAATTGCAATGGCGTTTTAAGTGAAAATTACTTTTTGACCCCTAGTGACCTTTTATTGACCTTTGACCCCAAACTTGTAATTGACTTTTGTTCTTATCTCATCAATGCCCACAAGATGAAACAAATCCGGTCAAAATCAAAGCATGTCTTACATTTTACACCTGTATAGTTCAATGATCCTTAGTGACCCCGTTTGACATGTCACTTTTAGTGGAGAAGCACCCTATATGGACATGGATGAGAGGAATCTTTTGACTAATTCTGACAATCATAGGTCATTTTCTCTCGGACAAGTAGTATTTTGAGTGCGAGGAGTGAAAATGTACATTTTGACCCCTAGTGACCTTTTTTTTACCTTTGACCTTAACGGTGTGATTGACTTTTGTTCTTGTCTCATCAATGCCCACAAAATAAAAGAAACCCAGTCAAAATCGGAGCATGCCTTATATTTTCCCCCTGTAAAGTTCAATGACCCCTAGTAATCCCGTTTGACATGTCACTTTTAGTGGAGAAGCAACCTTTATGAACATGGATAAGAGGAATCTTTTGACAAATTCTGACAGTCATAGGTCATTTTCTCTCGGACAAGTAGTATTTTTAGTGCGAGGAGTGAAAATCTACATTTTGACCCCTAGTAACCTTTTCTTGACCTTTGACCTTAACGGTATGATTGACTTTTGTTCTTGTCTTACCAATGCCCACAAAATAAAAGAAACCCAGTCAAAATCGGAGCATGCCTTATATTTTCCCCCTGTAAAGTTCAATGACCCCTTGTGACCTCGTTTGACATTTCACTTTTAGTGGAGAAGCACCCTATATGTACATGGATCCAAGGAATCTTTTGACCAATTCTGAGTATCATCAGTCATTTCCCCTCGGACAAGTAGGGGTTTGAGTGAATGAAGTAAAAATTTACATTTTGACCCCTAGTAACCCCAAACATTTTTCGATTTAAAAAACCGAACTATTATATATGCGTACGGTCAAAAGGAATATGTTGGCCAATCCTGACGATCCTAGGTCATTTCACTAAATTGCAAATGCGTTTTAAGTGAAAATCACGTTTTGACCCCTAGTTTTTTGTGTGTGACCTTTGACCCCTTATGCTTTACAACCTGAGTAGTGGTGCACATAAGGGTACTTATGACCAAATATGGTCAAAATCGGCTCAATGGTTACGGAGCTATAGGTCCCATGACGGAAGAAGAAGAAGAAACTAGAGCTAAATTGAGATCATAGATCACGGATATTAGTCGAGGGCCTGTTGACCTTTGACCTGCCGATAACAGTATGCTCTTATTTGTACGGAAACTTGAGACAATTGTTGCCAATCATCAGTCATTTCTTCTCGGACAAGTAGTATTTTGAGTGTATGGAGTGAAAATTTACATTTTGACCCCTAGTGACCTTTGACCTTAACGTTATGCATTGACTTTTGTTCTTGTCTCATCAATGCCCACAAAATAAAAGAAATCTGATCAAAATCGGAGCATGTCTTATATTTCCCCCCTTGTATAGTTCAATGACCCCAGTGACCCCGGTTGACATGTCACTTTTAGTGGATAAGCACCCTCTATGAACATTGATCCAAGGAATCTTTTGACTAATTCTGAGTATCATCAGTCATTTTCTCTCGGACAAGTAGCATTTTGAGTGAATGGAGTAAAAAATTACATTTTGACCCCTAGTGACCCCAAATATTTTTTCATCATAATTCATCAAGATTTATAGCGTCCTCAACCCATAGAGCAAGTTCTGTATTTTTTCAGATGGGGCAGGGAGGTTGGTTTTGCAGATGTATATTTTTCTTCTATTCACCATTTATGATAAGTTAAAAACTGTGAAGAAAGGGGTTAAATCTTCACAATTCAAAAATGAAAATTAATTTTCATAGTGAAACAGTGAAAATATTTAGCAAGGTTTTTTATTTTTATTTTTCCTCCAAACAATTTGATAACCAAATCAAATGTGATGAGATGCAAAGAAAAGGCATGATTTGAATTCTGCAATCAATGCATATCAGTAATAAGTCCTGCATTGTATACAGGGTGATGAGATTGAAAGAACACACTCTTTTCTGCTATGTGCCAGAGATATTTTAGGGGTATAGATTCAAAATCAATGATAATAAATTATGCCAGCTTTTAATTTTTCTTTTTTTTAAAAACTGAAACTTTAACCAAAATTGGGCATGTTTTCTCTTCCTCCTCACCCTGCAGTAGAAAAGGTCTGTTGTTTTCTAATTGTCAAGACGCTGTATAACACAATAAAAAAACATAAGTGGAGGTAATTTATCAAATTATAATAGATGGTGTTACACTAGGTCACTGGTACGATCTAATGTCAAGGAATATGTGACAAGCTAAAGCAAAGCTTCTTTAAACCAGAGGCCACAAAAGGCCACAGTAATATAGCTGCTGCACCACATGCTTTATATATGGTTTTATCTCTTGGCATAATCCGGCAAACTGTCAAATGGTCTAGAATAAGTTTTCTAGCTCTCCTGGTAGCGCAATAGTTAGGCGTTCACCTGCCATATTGGCGGCCCAGGTTCGATCCCCGGTGTGAGCGAACATTGATCTTTCCTCCAATATTTGAGCTGTTATTCCTCCCCTAATAGTTTAATTGTCAAAATCACACTTACATGTAGGTAGTCATAGGGTTAACAAACAGCTTTATTTGTGTTCCGTTAAAGGGACTCAATCACTTTAATTATCACCTTAATATTCCTTTTCCCCCTTTAATGTGAATCGTACTGATAAAAACCTAATACAAAACCAAAAATGGATGTGTAAATCCTAGCAAAAAAGGCCATAAGTAGTCAAAAATGTATTACGATAATATAAAACATTAAAATATTGGTGGAAGTGATTTTACCAAATCAAAGCTGGCCCAATTAAATCATCACCCACCACCCAAAACCAAAAATGGATGTGTAAATCCTAGCAAAAAAGGCCATAAGTAGTCAAAAATGTATTACGATAATATAAAACATTAAAATATTGGTGGAAGTGATTTTACCAAATCAAAGCTGGCCCAATTAAATCATCACCCACCACCCTTTAATGTGATAAACATCAAATACTTAAATTTCAAGACCATACCCAATTTGTAAATCTGATGAGCTAAAAAGACTTTCAAAAAGTCAAAACATTATAAAAATGTTTTTTTAAATAGTAAAAAAAGATAGAATTTGTGAATTTATCAAATCAGCGACGGTGTTACACTAAGACTAGGTTATCTGTCGTGAAGGTATTAGCAAACTAAGTAACTGCTTTTGAGGATTATGTGTGAAAAGCTTCCTTCATTAGATGACACCTTAAAGGGGCTCAACTTGAATTTGTTCTCCCTTAGGCTTGTAGCACCAAACATTTAGCATATTTAGTTAGTTTTGAGAAAAACACTTGAGAGGCAGTGTGCGCAATATGCCACTTGTTCAGGGTACCAAGTAAAATATCCTCTTTCAAGTCATTGGATATAAAAAAAAAAAAGGCAACCTAAATATCCAAGCAAAAACTTGAAAAGTAGAAATCTGCAAATACAGCAAGACATGTCAATTGTCTAAAAATCATTATTTTCATATGAAAAATAAAAAATGTTGTTATCAGATTGTGCAGATGTAATTTAAAATATATCACATACATCTTTAATTTGTAGAAAAAAAGGCCCACAAATATATCATTAATATTTTCCAATCTCTTTGATGTAATATGGCACGTGATTTACGATGACTGATTGTCTGTGTTTGTGTGTCTATGATAGACAATTTCTCATATTAGTACAGCATATCATTGAAATCCTTGGGACTTACAAATATACATTGATTTGAAAGCAGCCATGTAAGTAATGAAGATTTAAAGGAGCTTTGTCAGTCTTTTTGCCGAGACGCCAAAGCGTCGCGGCACTTTTAGAGACGAGATATCTCAGTATTTAGTGTGCTGATCACCATTGTCGAATTGTTAGATTGGACGAAACAGCGTAAATATTAATGCTGTTATCGGTTTTGGCAAATGAAAGAGATTGTATCAACATTTGTTTGGACAGTTTTATCAAAGACATTTATAGATAAAGATTCCAATGCTAATGATTGTTTGAGTCGCGGTTCATGGAGTTGATGGTGTACGATGGTGTATTATTTGTATTCGATAGCCGTCGTGACAGTTGTTCGATTGAAAAACAGTGGTTAAAGCTTTACAGCGAATGACAATTAATTTAATTAGTTATGATCAAATCAATTAAATGGCCTGAATTTATTAAGAAATTGTGGGTTTTTTTAAAAACTATTTTTAAATTTGAAAATATTTATAAGAAGAATTATAAATAATTTGTACCGCATACAAAGCATGTATTATTATAGCTTTTAATTCAATGGCGTCTCGGCCAGTTTTTTTAGAAGACCTTGTTTTAAATGAGATTTCAATAAAGGTTGTAGAAGTTACACAGTCGAGTGAGCCTATTGTTATTAATAATGTGATTTTGTTTTCCCTGATATAGTAGTGTCAAGCTTGTGTTCTACAACTTTGCGAATCATGTGAGCCTTATATCAAAATCTTTAAAGCGATACATGTATATGATGAGATAGCATCATTTGCAATCCAAGATGAAGGGATGAGCAAAAAGTTTAATGTTTTCTGAACAATTTGATATATAAGTTGTAAGATTTTTTCATGATTTTGTAAGAAAACTGGTCGAGTTTCCTAGAAAAATGATTTTCGTTCCTGAAAAAAAGACGGCTCATTTGCCGTGGCGCTGACTCTTGTCTCCATAAAAGATTTTGGTGAAAAAGTGAGGGACATGTTTGGGTAGCTACACTGGTGTAAGAAGAACAATAACAAGCATTATATAAAACTTCAAGGCATATATTTATAGACTGTGCACAACCAAAGAAGATTTTAAAGACACCACCACAATGCATTGCGTTCTTGCAAAATGCCCTAATTCTTGTCTCTAATTTGTCCCAGTTCCCATAGACGTATGCACACACTCATGGCTTCATAGCGCGTTCATCGTTGGAGCTCTTAGGTTCTAGTTTTCATCAATTACTAAATTAGTAATGAGTGTTCCTTTTTCTTATTTCTAAAACTTAAGAGCTTGACAAATGCATTGTGTGAAAAAAGCTTTAGTTGGTTGGCGTTCATGCAATGCATTGTGGGAAGAGCTTAAAATCTTGGTTGGTGCACAACATAATGCCATGAAAAATCGTTGCTAGTAATTGATTTATCTTACAGACAGATGCGAAGGTCACAGATATCAATCTTGCCTCGGGCAATATTATATATAGTCTTATAGCTTTCCTATGTCACATTTGATAGCACATTTATATTTTTTACCATTTTACAGTTATTTTTAGAAAATGTCAAAATAAAATGGACATTTATATTGCAAAAAGAGATTTGACAAACATAATGAAGAAAATATATCCTAGGCAACGCTTCAATTTTTTCCTTAAACCTACACAAGAGCGGTTTTGGTGCCAACAATGTTGTATTAATTTCTCAAATTTGAAAGATTGACAAAAGCAAGTGCTCAAAAATGGACGATAATAAAGAGAAATTTAGTGTATTTTCTTTTTATTATTATCTCACAAAATAAAAAAGCCAAACATGTTTTAAAACTTTTGCCTTTATTAATTTTGAGATTAAAGTGACGTCTAAAAGCTTGCATTGTAAGATAAATGTTAAGTGATTTAAAATCAAACCTTGGTTGATACTGGATACTTTGCAAAACTATTATTGTATGGGTTTTGGGAAAACAATATTCACAGAGAAAATGTTAAATTTGGCTTTAAGCTACACAAGATGGTGATCTGAGGAAAGTGAGGAGACTTTGGGCTATACTTGGAACGGCTGAAAAACCTTGACTTAAAGGGGCATTGAAAGATACGTATGGGAGTGCGCCCTCAATTATCCTGGAAATCAGGTTTTTTGCATCAAAGTAATACTTAGGCATATACTACCTACCATCTGAAACAGTTTACCAACATTCGCCGTGTATCATATAAAATTTCATGATTTTCATAGTTTCAATAACCTGAAAGTGCTTATTTGGCATGAAGGCGATGACATTTTGGATTTGGGCTATGTTGATGATTATCTTTACGTTATTTGCTCATTTAGTATATCAATACATCTCTCAATGCCCCTTTAAGTAATGCATGCCAACATTCTGAAAAAGCTCACAGCATTGGCCCAAATCAATACAAACTAGTAATTACTATCTAGCAAAAGGTCAAGCCAAAGCAAAAAGGGTAGAATAGTAAAAGGTCTAACTAAAGTAATTGCTGAACAATGTATAAATAGACCTTTTGCTGACTAAATACCTTTTGTTTGAACAGATTAGCAAATGGTTGGAGTTTAACAATAGCGGGTCAATAATTTCCTAGCAATTGATTTTACTTCTACTTGTACTGGTATTTATAAATGGGTGACATGTGACGTCATGTATTAACACAACTGAATCAGTCAGAAAATGTTAAGTGTTCAATCGTGTTGTGTATAAATGGGTGACAGGTGACGTCTTACCAAGCATTTGGTCGGCAGTTGCCATTGTTCATTGCCTGGCGGTATGCGCTCGAATCCTGTTTTGTTTAGGACCTGTGCTTTTAAAACACGCGCCAAAGCATTATAAAGGGTAATAGACGTTATTCATAATTGGCGCATTTACGTCAAAAGAGGGCCGTGCTATCCAACTGACCATGCTCAGAGCAATTAGTGCTTAAAAAAAACTGAGGCTTACGATGTAGCGGAGACGAGAGTGATGTTGTTTTTTTATGTGGTGAACTTTGCACTAATCAGAGAAATGCTTCATACTTGAACGTATAAACTATCTTTTCCACTTATTTGAAATGAAATGTTTGCTGGTAACCGACACTATCAGCGCATTGGTCTTTTGGAAATCCTTATAATAATAATAATCTAGGAAAATGTACAAGTTCACACAACAGTTCATTACCATGCAGTAAAAGTAGATTGTATGTTTATCGAGTATGTCTCCCTCTTTAGACATGAAATCGCCAATTATGAATAACGTCTATAATAAGGCATAGTGAACAGTGTTGTAGTCATACACTGTTCCCTCACATTTATCGTCAGTCCAGTCCCTTCGACCGTTGCTTTTGTTGATAAACATTGATGTCACCCCATCTTCTCATCTATTGAACTAACACAATTTTGGATATCATGATTCATCTATATCTGGTCTGATATACAGGGTGTGTCAGAATGAACTGTACCGAGGCAATAATAAGATTTATTACGGTATGAAATTGAATTCGATTGATATTCAAACCGTTTGCACATATATATCTTGCGCAAACGCTAATAACTAGTTCAAGCATTTACTTACTAGTAATTGCTCATTTTGATTTACAAAGATCCGTATTTGTATTTATTTGTTCCATTATGCCAAGAAAAAAAGATTCGTCTCACATATATGTACCCGCGCATAATCACCATGTTTCCCATTTGATTACGTATTATTATGAAGTGTATATAGACATGTATGCATTTGTATTACTCTGTAGTTTTGTAGTTTTTTGTATCTGTAAATGTCCTTCTGTGTTGCAAGTTTAAAAAATAAAATTCAATATAAAAAAATGGAATCACTTTTGCCTCATAACCCTATGTGATGAGCCCAGTTTTGGTTCCGAAACACAATAAAAAAAGAATTTATGCATTTAACATAACTATTTTTACTAAAATAAAAACTTAACAAAAATGCATATCGCATAGCTATTTTCCCAAATGTATGTGAGACGGACCTTTTTTAAAAAAACCTATGATTCAAACTATATAGTTATTAGTAAATTACTGATATCTGCACACTGGTTCTCAGCATATGCTTTCTCCGGAATTTGTTCTTATACTCAATAATAGGAAACATATCTTGAAGATTATTTGTACTCACAATTAATGTAAATATATCAAATTAAATGTACAGGTCAATGTAAGCTTACCTCTGGGGTAGTTTTCTGGCAGAAACTCGCATCCTATTTGTCAGTCCCAATAACACATTGGGGAACTGTTGACTGCTGCATTATTGACTGCTACATTATGTTGTAAACCGCTGGTAGGTAGGGGAATCTTCTGTCTCTATTGAGTGAGTATGTGGGCAGCTTTCCGTACTCCTTGACCAAGCGAGGTCAAGTGTTAAAACATTTCCTTTCAGGATGAGCGCCAAACAGTTGAATCACATATTGTAGTAACCATTTGTACATAATATGCCAAGTACACATACAAAGGTGCATTTAAAATGTTGGAATTTGAGATCAATATTGATGTTTGTATAACTTTTTACTTCAAATGAAAGTGTCAGACACCTTTGTAAAACCAAATGCATCTTGCTCCAGGCTCTACACATATTATAGCTGTCATACAACCAATATATTACTTCAGATTTTATTGTGACCCAAAAAAAAAAAATCTTGCCAGTTCTTTCCTCACCTTTCCAAGGTAGAAGCATTTACTGCCTGTTTAGATTATTTCAGAATATTAAAAATCCATAGATAATTTCCACACACTGCAATATATGGACTTATATTACAACATTTTGCTTGTTTACACTTTTTATTAATATTTCTCTTTATAGGCATATAGGTTCAAACACCACACAACCTGTACTCATGAAATCTTGGTGCAACTGATGAATGCAACACAGACATTTAGTATTGATACACAAAACCAAATAATTTAGCTGATATGCGTTATTGGAAGTTCAAAAATTATATATTTCTAGAGATACCTTCAGAACCATCTGAAACTGTAGTCAGCAAGGAAAGACAGTAACCTGCACATCACTATCAATCATACACTAATTTGTGGCTGCCTCTTCAAGTAGCCACCTTTTCATATGAGAGACCCTCCTTCGTTTCCTCCTAGTACACAACAAAGTGCTTGATTGGGGATCTAATTTATGCTTCTTTACAAGCTATACATCCAAAGCCAGATTACTATGACGGGCTCACATCGCAACCATATAAAGAGAGAGACGTAGGGCCTCGTCACTCGGTGGAGAGACACAATGCTGATAGAGGCATGTGGGAACAGAGGTACAAAAAGTCTCCTATGCAAATGAGAATCTGGCTGTGTATTTCATCATGTACTAATCTAGCCCCTTTTCATTGATGTGTGGTGCATTTAATAGTGGCCCCAAAATATCAAATCAGGGAAGATTATTTCTGGTACAATGAAATACCTTTGTTGTTTCATAAACTGCAAAATCACATGGCAAAGTAATAAAAACAGTAAAATCACACTAATGGAGGTAAGGGTTGTTACGTGTTGGTGTGTGGTTAGGTTTATAATTAATACAAATTGCCTGGGCTCCATTTGCCTTCCTTTAAATGGTGTATGGTGCATATTCTGTGTATTGAGTGTGTTCTTGTTTAGAGTAAGTATGAATGTAAATATGTTTGAACAGAGGAAATATACTAAATATTTACATTTCACTTTGCAATTTACTTCATTGGAGATATAAAGCTTTGAGTAACTGTTGCATGCCCCGTGCATTGGATATTGTTGTAAAATTACATATGCTTCATAAAGATGCAGCAGTCACATGAATATGCATTGAATTTACCGCACAGAAGAAGGCAAACACACCCTAGTGCCAAAATGTCAATATTACAATTACATTGCCACTTTTAATTATTGCGTAGGATAAAATAGCATGAATATTGCCATGTATGACACAAAAACTCCCTTCACATGAGTATAAACTGTACACTCCTGGCAGTCCTGGGGACTTCATAGTCCATGATATACCTGATTTTAAAACATTACAATTAAGTAGTGATGTATCAGGAAAATACACCATTTTGTTTACAAAATATTTGTTTGTTTATACAATTATTTCATCCCATTGATATATATGTAACCTGTACCGACCGAGCCCAAAATGAAAGGTACACATGATTTGTTCATTCCATGGGTTACTATAGGAGTAGAGAGGTCACCTGGGGTTGAAGGTCAAACTGTTCAGTCGAGCGGTGTCAGGTAGGCTTGTTGAAATCCAGCTTCACGTGGGTTATATCTCCTAAATAGCAGACTATTGCCTCTCTTGAGTAAACCCTATAAAGAACATAATAATAACATTATTTATTTCAAATATTGAAACAAAGACTTTGTATTATTTATCACACAATCTGATTTAACCACCAGAACTGAATAACCTTGGAGATCAAAAGCAGCAAAGTCTCCAGGAACTGTTCAATCAATGTAGGTGGTTGCTTTCAATTAGCAAAGGAGCTTTTTTAATTTTTTCCCCTAAAGTATTCCTTCCCATATGCTAGAAATTGAATAAAGCCCTTTTTTGGAAGCTGGTGGATGTTCGCATTTCAAGGATCCAGGCAGACTTTGTTGTCTTTGAAAATATTTGTTTTAAGCTATATAAAACATACAATAACAGTCAGCACGCAGGTATCGCTTTCAATGAGTGACCTTGCTGATTTCTAACCCACGCAAAGATTGATTTCAGGATGTCAACCTTGCGCTAAAACCTTATGAGAAGTTTGTTTTCCCTGAATTAATTGAGGTATGGTTAATTGTGGCAGCCATGATGGCGAAGTTGGTGGATTTTTCATAATTTTCTCTATAATATAATGCCAAATCTGACATATTTGGTCCACAAACAGTGATTTTATCGCTAATTTTAGAATTTAACAACTTTTGTGACTTAGCTTCTTGTAACCATTCACTTGACCGGACTAAAATTGGTACAATATTTTAAGAGCAATTTCATATCAAAAACATTGTGGCCCGACTTCTTTTTTGAAAAGAAAAACCGAGTCTGATTTTCACTGATTTTCAGTCAAAAAACGAAACTTACGATCCCCCGTTAGGCCTCGCAAACTTGATTTTTAGTTTCCCGTAACCCGCCTGCGCTTCATTTTCATGCACGCGTTTGAATTCATTATTGAAATTTTGGAGAAAAAAATATCATTTTTGCAATGAAAACGTCCGAATTCATGCATTTTGTGTGATGAAATTGTGAAAAATGATTTTGACGAGAACAAAATATCATATGAAATTGTGCAGAGCAGAAGGATCGATTTCAAACCCCGGACCTCTCGTTCTCCAAGCGAACGCTCTACCATCTGAGCTATCAAGCGAAACTAGTTATATCCGTGAGATTTAAACACTTCATCAACACCCCATCGACGGTTACGAAATGAATTTAGCTTGAGACAAGATTCGAGGTGCTATATTATAAGCATTCACTTGACCGGACTAAATAATTTCATAATGTTTTAAGCATGTTTCTAGTTACAAAAGACTATGAATATTATGATACCATGGATAAAATTGGTGCCTGATTCTTCAGAAGTGACTTTTTACCGTGGATTTGGCTTTAGTTTCGTCAAGTTTTTCTTGAATTCGGTCTGTGTGATTGCAATAATTTGCACCGAAAATACAACATGTCATGAAGTTCACAGATAATATTAGATATATTATATGCATCACATGCCTTTTTATTTTACAATTTCATGGCAAATGTTTTTGAAATGTGTGATTATAATCATGAAAAGAGCTCATTTACATCGTGCTATCCTGAGGTCAACTGTAACTACGAAGCGGTATAGCTACGGGCGAGTACTTCCGGTCGCTATGAGTGGGTTAGAAAAACGACGGCTTTGAGCGCGGCTGCATACTGACTGATAAAGTCCTTTTTTTTTGAGGGACCAAATACCTTATTGGTAAGAGGAAGCCATGTCTAAAACTTACCTTTGTTGATAGGTCCCTCCAGCAGCCAATCCAGGAGGTGTACACAGGTGTGAAAGGGGCGCTTCCAGCAACCAGTCTGAAGAAGAAAAAACATCCCAAATAAAGCATAGAAGTTACACATGACTATGAATAAATAAGAGAGGTGAACAGACTTTTCCCATCTCAGCGATCAAAAATGTTGTTTATCTCGGCAAGCCGAAAAAAAGCCTATTACAGCTCTGATTCAAAACCGAGTTCTCTCACTGAGCGCTATTACAAACCAGAGCGACAGAGTGCATTTTGTGATGGACACTACACAATTATCGTCACAAAATGCAACAGGAATTAAAGAAATGAAAAGTGGACGTCATAGAAGTCAAACTGGCAGATGGAACTGGAATTGCATGTTCTATGCATCAAGTTAATCCCAAAGTTTGTGCCTCATTTCGCGCATTGGTTTTCATTAATAGTAAGCAGATCTTCTGTTTTGTGTAAAGTGGTTTGTAATGAATGTGAAATTAATACTCTTTTAATCAATACTTTTTTGTGCAATCGGCAAGTTCTTTTTTTAATAGATGTGGCACATTGACACGTTGGCACTTAATATTGATGGGCCGATCCACCCTAGATTGTTAATTGCCAATCCCGATCCATAATTAAACAGATCGGCCGATCCCGATATTTGATAAAGAATTAAAGACCACATTATATCCTCCTTGGTTCCGACGCCGAATGTTTTACGACTTACGATGCGGCATAGTAGTGTTCACTATCAGGCCAATTTAACCCCCAGGAATTACACTCTCAATCCACAAAAATAACACCTTTAAAACTTCCAAACAATCAGCTGGCCCTAGCCATAAAATAATACATGTGCGACGTAAATAAAATAAGTGACGCAATAGTCTGCATGTGTAATAGCGATTCAGAGGTGGCAATTATTGATCCCCTCGAAGTGAATCAAAGTAAACCCAATTTACAAATTAAGATAACGTGCCTACAAAGTAAATCTTAAATTCCTAAAAGGTTAGCCACATCATATTTACGTTAATTTTTCTAGAAAGTAATCGTAAATTCCTAAATTTTTGAAAATGTTGGATCGATTGATTGGATTGGTAAGTGAGGGGGATTTTTGCCATTCCAGATCCGATCCAGCTAATATCGGCCCGATCTAGAACTCCCGATCTGCATTGGCCCATCTCTAATTCTTGATTATCAGAGATACTTTGGACCACAAATTAAATTCTCGCAAAATGAAGAATTTTTGTTTGTTTGTGAATATCAGCAATGTTTTATTTTTGAGGTGACGTGACCTCTATTGACCCGATCTGCAGCAAGCCACCAAAGTCATTGATGAACCTTTTCTCTGCTTGCCAAGATAAACAAAATTCTTGGATAGCCGACACAAGAATGACTGGTGAAGGGATCCAATAATTTCATCAAAAGTTTGCACATTATGACAGTGCATATTCCAATGATAGATGAATAAATTGTGAGTCAATGCCACAAATGAACCAGAAATAAATGAGTCAGTCTTTCAGCGCCAAGGCTCGAACTCGGGATAAAAAATTGTTTGTATGTGCAGAACTTGTCACACTGTCACACATAGAAATAGGCAGTGAATTAGAGTGAATAGCCAGTCATTTGTGCATCGTGCCGAGGGGGTTTCAACTGTGCACCACATTATGATAATATTGTCGGACAGACTTACTTTTTGAACAAATACAAATATAAGAATCAACATATTCCTTCTTTTCTTTTTAAACTATTGCTTCATTTAAAAAAAGGGAAACAATTTTTGATTGAAAAGCTTTCTTAATATTCTGTCATTATAACATATTGTATAGGTACATGTTTTGCTTTGCAATCATTGTAGTGCAGCAATGGAGCTTTTGAGGTTGTCACTCTGTTGCTGCACTACAATGCCTGAAAAAATGTATCTACACATGTAAGTATCAATATCATTTAGATATTGTCCAAATCTGATGATTTTCCAATGAAGACAAAATGTACCCATTGTTGTATGTTATGATGTGTCACAAATATGATGTGCTGTTTTAGATATAAGTAAAAAAAACAGCTTGCATTTGGTGTTGAGATTTCTTTCCTAAGATTTGTGGACCAAAATTTGGAATGAGAAAAAAATCCAATAAAATCCAATAAATGTGTGTTTTCATTCGTTTACCGAAGATTTGTGACAATAAAATCAAATATTAAATCAATATACTCATATGATTGCATGATATAAATATACACCTTCAACAGTAACACTTGTTCTTGCCTGAACAGAAATGTTAAAGCAGACATAAATACTAATCAAAGAGGCTTGTAACAAGTCACAACCTCTGACGAATAGAAAGTTTAATATAAGAATGGAATGGAATTGCAAGCAGTTACCAAACTAGCATTTAAATATAGCATCATTTCGTGTAAAGCTTATTAACTGCCTACGGTGACATATGTCAAGCCCAGGGTACTTGGAGCAATACTTTTAGCCAGTAGACACTTACCCAGAATCATTCACTGCCATGATATTGCTGACAAGACTAAATGGATACGTCACCATGCCACCAAGGAACTGTAAAAGAGATTTATATTTACATGGTATAAAATCAATCACTATTTCATCTCAATTTCATTTCAATGTATTATTTCATATTATAGAGTGAGTTAAATTATTCAGGTTCTGTTTTCAAAATACCAGTGAAATTACTTTTGGGTTCAAATGTGTCTATTTTTAAACTGAATATAAGAGTGTAAACACTTTTTCATGTTTGGTGCATTTTTCATAACAATACACAATTGCATTTTAAAAATTACAACTTATTTACAAAAAAACACCAAATCTAAAGTGCGAGTCTAAAAACCTGCAATAGTTGAAAGAAGCCATCTTGTTTTCACATTGGAATATCCCACCAACTAATTTTGCAACAAACTTCATATTGTTATTCAAATTTGCTACACAATTCATAACATAGGTAAGTGAATATTTAGAATGTTTCTCACATCTAAATAATACAATGTGAATAACATAACTGGTGCATGAAGGCTTAGAAAACATGTGAAACTGGTGACCATACGCCATCATGTCCACCCATTTACTTGACAGAAACACATTCACGCACACTCCATGGGCAAAAGATTCTAAGTTAAACTATCATTGTTATTAGTATTACACCCATAAGGTCACAGGAAATAGTAAAACAGCATAGTTCCCTTCAACCTCATCACCAGAGTTACAGTGAGGTTCAGTAAAATGAATACTATAATCTTTATTTCTCTTAATTGAAGGAACATATTGGAATAGTGTACTGCGTACATTGCATGTAGCGCGCACAATCATATGCGTGATAAATTTGTCGCGGTCAACTTAATGCTGCGTGCATGTTTTTTGGTGTCGTGCAATTTTTAAATTGGTTTAATTAGGGAAATAGGGTGATTATTTTCCTGAAGTACTGGCTACAGGTCTATGACCCAAACCTGAAGGGCAAAGGGTGATAGGCACTTAGCCAGTACCTTGGAATTACAGTCCCTCTTATCCCGATTACACCACTATAGAATGCATGAAGTATTTGTTTCTAGCGCAAACCTATCCGCACTTAGATTGTAAACCACTATTGTATGCATTAAACCACTATAGTATGCATGAAGTATTTGTTTACAGTGATTTGATTGTTACAACTTACCCCAGTGACAGCATGAGCGTAGCTTCTAAGTTCTGACACATTGGTCATCTGTAAACAAAATACAAACAAAATTCATTTCAGTCATTAATTTACAATAGACAAATTCACATCCAGACATTCCTATACACAAACCTCAATAACAGCCATTGATGGGTGCCATTTCCAATTGATATCATCCAAAGCGTGTTGTCAACTCAAATTGGTCCCAACCCACAGCACAGGTTGGCAACATAACCCAAAGTGATGTAAAACTGTGTTACAGATTGACAAAAGAATTTAAGGTCTACTATACAATGCAAAATGATACTACCCAAATCCACCTAAAACTTGTACAATTGGTTTCAGTTGGATGTTGTGCATAGTGTGCAGTTACCATTTTTAACCCATGTTTTTTCCCATGCTTTTTATTTAAAAAAAACCTTTATACTGAAAAGTCATAATCCACACTTTTCCTTTTACTACCAGGCCCGGAAAAAAACATGATTTTCAAAGTAAATAAGCTACTTTTAGTTCAATTTTCTTCCCTGCATGACAACATGCTTTAATTAACCACACCTAATGAGCACACAGACACAGGGCCTGCCTATTGTACTACATGCATCCAAGGCCAAATGGCTGGGTGAACAAGCCACCAAGAAAGGTTTTTTCAAGCATTGCTACAAATAAGAGAGGGGAGCTGGGAGTCAAATGCACAATAAATTTGCTCAGGGTTCATTGATTTCATCTATCAGCTGACAGCTATCATCACTGCTCTGTCAACATCTTGGATGTTTTTCTGGCTCTACCTTCAGCACATATAAAGTTATACTTTCCAACAATTATGCAGAGGAAGTATTGCCTTATACATGTTCAGGGGCAATAGCACTTACAAGGTTTTGATAGAAGTGTTTTGGCCCATGAACATGTGAGTAGACTGCCCAAGGTTACACCTGGAAGTTTAACTTTATACATACTGGAGATACAAGGTATTGACAGATCAGCGACAATATGCCAAAGAGATTGCTCCTGCTTTGGGCCTGGGAAAAATTAGCTTATTTGTTCAAGCACTGTTTCTTTACCTCATCGTCCAGCATAAACGTGTTGAATAGATGAAATAGAGTTCGGCCAATCCATAGTGATAACACATCTAGAAGAAGCCTTGGTATCAAGCCACTGAAATCAAAATAGGAAGAAATACAGATAATATTAACCCTTTATTTGAAATACACAAGACATGTCAAATTGATTGGAATCAATAGTCCGTAATCTGAGATTCCTAATACATACTGTTGTCTTCATGTCTAAAGGTGGGGACCCAGTTCTAGTCCAATTTTACTTGGTATACGAAGGTGCATCACAAAATAGAGTATTTTTTCAAAATTTGAGTAAATTGGTCCAGTTTTATAGTAGAAGAAAATTGCCTTCCATTTTCCCATAGATCAGTATACAAACTTCTGGGGTCATGGTTCACCACTTTTGGTGGTAATTTACTACTAGCGAACATGAATTATTTAACAGGTTCGCCGTCGTAAAAAGAAAGAAGACAATATGGGAATCGAACCCAGTACCTCTTGCTTACTATATTGTCTCCTTTCTTTTTACGATGGTGAACCTGTTTAAATATTTATAATATTTGTCATAGTCCGGACGGCACGCTTTATAAAGGGTGGGACTCCAGAAATCAAAAAATCAACAAAAGGGTGGGGGTCAGAATATTTCTGATATAAAGGGTGTAGTTGTATAAAGCGTGGAGATAAAATAAAAAGGGTGGGGGTTTCTCGGCGATCATCAAAATAATCAAAATACCGGCCTTGTCGGCTCGCTAGCGCTAGTTATATCATAAATATGTATCCAATATCGGGTCCGATATACTTCGAAATTAAAAAGTCGCCATCTTTAAATTGAGCAGGGATTGAGTTTGTTGTTATATAGCGTCATCTATTGTTGAAATCGAGACATTTATTCAAAATGGAAACACACAGCGAGCTTCGAAAGTGCCGTATGCGGCACAATATCACATTTTAGGGAGCATAAGAGTACCAAAAATGCACTGATTTGATGAAATAAATCCTGATTTGATGAAATAAATCCTGATTTGATGAAATAAATCCTTTTCAAATGAATCTCGTCTATAAATTTGCATTAAATAATCGTGATTTAGCCGACAATGTGGTTTTTACGTAACCTTTTTTTCTCTTTTTTCCCCCTTTTTTTCGGGAATCCTGGGACCCGCCCGAAAAACAAAACGGGTCCCAAGATGTTTCTTTCACTTTCTTCCAATGAGTGCATTTTCAAATTTGAATGCACAAAATGATCAAAATGTCCCCTTTTCGGTATAAAGGGTGGGGGTTGAACATTCCAAATAAAAAGGGTGGCTCTGTAAAAAGGGTGGGGCAAAAATAAAAAGGGTGGGGTCTGACCCCTGTCCGGACAGTGTTTGTTTAATACCTGTCGTGAATGCCTATTATTTCTATGTCATAAGAAAAAATGGGCATTCTATTGATACTAAAAATCACAATTTTGATTGGGAAAAGTGAAATTGATCAGGTCACACACCTTTAAAGGGAAACTCTCTCCCTCACTTCAAATTGTCCCCACTGTTAGTGTTATACACTGGCTCAGATGATTACAAACACAAAATAAAAATGAAGAAACGACAGTCTGATCAATTTACAAATGACTTAGATGCCTGTAATCAATATTTGTCTTTAAATGAACACAGCCACTCTGCTGCAAGATACATGCAACAGGTGCTGTATGCCCAATACTGCCATTGAAGTACCACCAAAATAGCTGCACAGTACCAGTAACTCTGCTACTGTGTGGCTATTTTGGTTGTATCACTGAGGTACTGTATAGTTCGCGTACAGGTACTAAGCACACAATACATGTACCTGCATACTGGCAGCCCACTAACTATGATGCCCTAAGAAAGTGGCTGTGTACACTTATTCCATGCCATATACTTGCATCCAACATGGTTGCATGTCATCGAAAACTAACTTCATTATAGACTTGACACAGTCAAAATTGCACAGCCCCACACTCTCAAATTTAAAAGGGAATCTACATTTCTTGTTCAGTGAAAATTTGCCAATCTCCGAAGGCCTCGATCTACCAAGATCACAGACCTATTATCAAAGTGGTACAAAACGTATCTGTTTTGCAGAATTTACCATTGCACTATTACACACCAATAATACAATACATCGTGAACTAGAAGGCCACTTCATTTATTGACATTGTGCTCTGACTATTTTGGTGTTTTCATCTAGCTCACTTTCCTCTTTATAGTTCTTAGTACTTTTGTTTATATTGTGTCCCTGAGAAGGTAGTTTATCCACTTGAAACGTTGGTCTTTTTTTTTGTTATTTTGGTTGTTTTATAGTGCACAGCAATGTTTATTGCTTGTCCCAGTGCATATTGGTATTTTATTGTTATTGTTTATTTCGTGCACATCAATTCTCATTGCTTGTCTTAATACAATTTGCTGTTTGTATTGCTTTATTATCCCTTGTTATTGCTGATTTCCCTATACCAAGTAGGTATCTCTTGCTTTTATTCCTAGCATTTTATATTTTTCAGGATCCTCTTGTATTGTATCAGTTTTCTAATCCTTAGTGTTTTGTTCCTGCGTCTGATGAAATCATCTTTTTACCTTATTTTACTACAGCACAATATTCCTTTATTACTAATACTATGTTTGGATGAAATGAGCGAGCTTGTTTTAACGGCAAATTTAAGGGCTTTTAAATTTTAATAGACGTTTAATAGGCGAATTTGTAGGCGTTAGAATTACACATTTTTATTCTATTATTTTCTCTATATTTCACCAAATATATTGGCCTCTATCTCAAAACTGTGTTTGCCGACAACATGTCCTTTTTGAAGCGACTGGTCACATATATCAACATATCAGGATTGATGTCGATGTCGATATAATGTTGATATTGACCATGTCGACGACAGCCCAAACTAATACTTACGCAAAGAATCCTTTGATACCGTTCTGTTCGTACAGTTCTGAATATGGGGAAATCCAGCCACTATGATATCAAATAAAAATAAAAATAATCAATAGTAAAATTACATTTATTACTAGTCATATCAAAAGGGGGCTTTTGTCTTTCAAAACAAAAAATTGAGATTTTGTTTTCATTTATAAAGTATTATTTTTTAAGCTTGTAAATGACACAATGCTTACACACAAATGGTCAATGCATTCAGATTTTATGTGAAACATGAGGTGGAAATTCCTTTTCATTACCTTGTCATGCTTCACTTTATCAATACTATATCTTCAAATGCATACTGTCAACCAATTCCCATTTTGATGTGACTGGTCACATTGTCAAAGCTGTAATATATGTTAGTGATCCATGATCTACCTCTCTATCTAAGTAACAGGTATTTGAAAGAATGCTATTCATCTACAAAGGATCACGGTAGCGTCAACAAACAGACAAATGCAACAAACACATTATTTAAACAAATTTGTCCTGAGATTGCTCTTTTTTGATAGAAAGAGCTGTTTTGAGGTCAACGGAAGTAGATAGAAATCTGCCATCTTGTATAAGGTTGTTTATTTAATATCAACATTTTGCTTTACATAAAATATTCAATGGTCAGTCAATAAGTTCTACCTCCTCCCTAAAAACTTTACTAACATAAATGTCATCCTCATGAAATCAAATTATTGTAGCTTTGAATCTCAGCCACATTTAGAGTAAATGATGATTGATTCTTTAATTTTCACTTTTGTACAGTTAGCAGTGGCGTAACTAGGTTATTGATATTGGGGGGGGGGGCGAGAAATAAAATGAACCGACAAGATTGTTATAAGTCAAGATATGCGAGGTTTTTTTACTTGACACCTATTTTTGGCACGATTGAGATACATTTTGGCTCTAAACAAGCTTGTTCCAACGAAGATTGAAATTTGGGGTAACATATGCGCACGAAAAAATTTCTTCTGTGTACTTTTGACCATCATAATTCCATGATTCCTCTGGTAAAATGAACCGACAGTGCCAATCTCAACCGACACGACGTCAATAATGGGGGGAGGGGCATCGCCCCCCTCGCCTCCCCTCTGGCTACGCCACTGACAGTTAGTGAGAGTTTTTTCTCTCTTTCCAGCCCGTTTATAGGGACTTTTTTATTTTATGACATACAACAATAGATTAACAAAATACAAAAATAACACTACACAAAATACATCAAATACAGACAAGGCATCAACATTCAGACGCCACAAGTGCCAGACAAAGTTTTACTATTATATAGGCACTTGAAGGCATATTATGTGATCTTTTCCAGAGAGCGCTCTCTAGTTAGTGAGAGTTGTTGTATGATGGAAACGGAAATATACCCTCAAAACAAATATGTGTGTTTTCTTTTTTCGGTTACACATAAAGAGCAAGAAAGCAATAAGTGTTGCACCTGATCTAGTTGGTTTATATCTATGAGTACGCCTAATCTATGAAATCCACTCACCTGTATTTAGTTTCCCTGCCCACAAATTGAACCATAGACCTGACAGCCACTACATGGAAGGGATGGGATGCTATCACTGCGCAGCAGTGAGACACTGTCATCTTTGTAGTCTAAAATATATAAATGACACAAATATTACATAACTGTTGAATTGAACCATTACAAAGATGGGATGAGATACATGTACCTAAAAAAACCAGCAAGAGACCATTGTAATAGTCTCGCATGTTGTCAAAGATCAAAAAGTAATATTTTACAATTTCTGAATCAAACTCTTAGTATAGACTAATTGATTGTTATGTATGGATATAGAGATTAATAGAGATGCTATCAGGGTTGTTGTAGCTAGAGCAATTTTAGTGCCGGGCTCCAATTTCCAAGTATTGATGTTTTCTGTGAACAAAAGGGGGAAAATGCCATAAATTACTCAGTTTTATGTTCAAGTTCCTTAAACACCTGTCAAAACTGTCTTTTAAGCTTATTTACAATTTCATGGTGAATTAATGCTGGGCGGAAGTTGACTGTTAGTGCAGATTACTTAGTGCAGGGTGGGTCCAACCTGCACACAACCCACCACAGCTATACTTTATTTCCCGATTACTTAGTGCAGGGTGGGTCCAACCTGCACACAGCCCACCACAGCTATACTTTATTTCCCGATTACTTAGTGCAGGGTGGGTCCAACCTGCACACAACCCACCACAGCTATACTTTATTTCCCGATTACTTAGTGCAGGGTGGGTCCAACCTGCACACAACCCACCACAGCTATACTTTATTTCCCGATTACTTAGTGCAGGGTGGGTCCAACCTGCACACAACCCACCACAGCTATACTTTATTTCCCGATTACTTAGTGCAGGGTGGGTCCAACCTGCACACAACCCACCACAGCTATACTTTATTTCCCGATTACTTAGTGCAGGGTGGGTCCAACCTGCACACAGCCCACCACAGCTATACTTTATTTCCCGATTACTTAGTGCAGGGTGGGTCCAACCTGCACACAGCCCACCACAGCTATACTTTATTTCCCGATTACTTAGTGCAGGGTGGGTCCAACCTGCACACAGCCCACCACAGCTATACTTTATTTCCCGATTACTTAGTGCAGGGTGGGTCCAACCTGCACACAACCCACCACAGCTATACTTTATTTCCCGATTACTTAGTGCAGGGTGGGTCCAACCTGCACACAACCCACCACAGCTATACTTTATTTCCCGATTACTTAGTGCAGGGTGGGTCCAACCTGCACACAGCCCACCACAGCTATACTTTATTTCCCGATTACTTAGTGCAGGGTGGGTCCAACCTGCACACAGCCCACCACAGCTATACTTTATTTCCCGATTACTTAGTGCAGGGTGGGTCCAACCTGCACACAACCCACCACAGCTATACTTTATTTCCCGATTACTTAGTGCAGGGTGGGTCCAACCTGCACACAGCCCACCACAGCTATACTTTATTTCCCGATTACTTAGTGCAGGGTGGGTCCAACCTGCACACAGCCCACCACAGCTATACTTTATTTCCCGATTACTTAGTGCAGGGTGGGTCCAACCTGCACACAACCCACCACAGCTATACTTTATTTCCCGATTACTTAGTGCAGGGTGGGTCCAACCTGCACACAGCCCACCACAGCTATACTTTATTTCCCGATTACTTAGTGCAGGGTGGGTCCAACCTGCACACAGCCCACCACAGCTATACTTTATTTCCCGATTACTTAGTGCAGGGTGGGTCCAACCTGCACACAGCCCACCACAGCTATACTTTATTTCCCGATTACTTAGTGCAGGGTGGGTCCAACCTGCACACAGCCCACCACAGCTATACTTTATTTCCCGATTACTTAGTGCAGGGTGGGTCCAACCTGCACACAGCCCACCACAGCTATACTTTATTTCCCGATTACTTAGTGCAGGGTGGGTCCAACCTGCACACAGCCCACCACAGCTATACTTTATTTCCCGATTACTTAGTGCAGGGTGGGTCCAACCTGCACACAGCCCACCACAGCTATACTTTATTTCCCGATTACTTAGTGCAGGGTGGGTCCAACCTGCACACAGCCCACCACAGCTATACTTTATTTCCCGATTACTTAGTGCAGGGTGGGTCCAACCTGCACACAGCCCACCACAGCTATACTTTATTTCCCGATTACTTAGTGCAGGGTGGGTCCAACCTGCACACAGCCCACCACAGCTATACTTTATTTCCCGATTACTTAGTGCAGGGTGGGTCCAACCTGCACACAACCCACCACAGCTATACTTTATTTCCCGATTACTTAGTGCAGGGTGGGTCCAACCTGCACACAGCCCACCACAGCTATACTTTATTTCCCGATTACTTAGTGCAGGGTGGGTCCAACCTGCACACAGCCCACCACAGCTATACTTTATTTCCCGATTACTTAGTGCAGGGTGGGTCCAACCTGCACACAACCCACCACAGCTATACTTTATTTCCCGATTACTTAGTGCAGGGTGGGTCCAACCTGCACACAGCCCACCACAGCTATACTTTATTTCCCGATTACTTAGTGCAGGGTGGGTCCAACCTGCACACAGCCCACCACAGCTATACTTTATTTCCCGATTACTTAGTGCAGGGTGGGTCCAACCTGCACACAGCCCACCACAGCTATACTTTATTTCCCGATTACTTAGTGCAGGGTGGGTCCAACCTGCACACAGCCCACCACAGCTATACTTTATTTCCCGATTACTTAGTGCAGGGTGGGTCCAACCTGCACACAGCCCACCACAGCTATACTTTATTTCCCGATTACTTAGTGCAGGGTGGGTCCAACCTGCACACAGCCCACCACAGCTATACTTTATTTCCCGATTACTTAGTACAGGGTGGGTCCAACCTGCACACAGCCCACCACAGCTATACTTTATTTCCCGATTACTTAGTGCAGGGTGGGTCCAACCTGCACACAACCCACCACAGCTATACTTTATTTCCCGATTACTTAGTGCAGGGTGGGTCCAACCTGCACACAGCCCACCACAGCTATACTTTATTTCCCGATTACTTAGTGCAGGGTGGGTCCAACCTGCACACAGCCCACCACAGCTATACTTTATTTCCCGATTACTTAGTGCAGGGTGGGTCCAACCTGCACACAGCCCACCACAGCTATACTTTATTTCCCGATTACTTAGTGCAGGGTGGGTCCAACCTGCACACAGCCCACCACAGCTATACTTTATTTCCCATCCTCCAATAAGTGACGTAACTATACACGCACAACATGAACGTTCGCGTTTTCCGCTTTCTATGCGGGAGTGTATACGCCAGCGCTTCGACTAGGCGCGCGCGTTTATGTACTGCAACTAACTGAATGACGCAGTTACATCACTGATGGACAAATAGACATGTATACATGTACAACCCTGATTTAATCATATATTAGACGACTATAGTTTGATCAGTTCCAAGTTGGCAAAGCCTCCTTTCAGCAGCGAATGAATACAGAAGGATGCATGAACAACAATCGCTCTTATAACATCAAGTGCGTGAAGCGTGCGTGAAGCCATAATCTGATTGCCGAATATTTCTCACCAATTTGGAACTGATTAAACTATAGAACCTGATGGGATTACATGAAAGCAGTGTACCACAGTGAAGGTCTGGCATCATAGATGTCAACAAATTTAAAAACTGATGAGCTTAACTTCTGTTTGAATGTTGCAATGTCACCAACCTATATATACCACTGGAAAACAGTAAGACAACCATCATTTTGTTTAAATGATGAGAAATTGAATTACAGTTCTCAACAAAAGTAACTTACCAAATAATAAATATGCTCATGATGACTCTATAAATATAGTGACAACTATAAAATATCAAAAATAATTTTGTTGAATATGCAGGATGGTGTGACAGCTATTTCTTTACATTGCTTGCATGCTGTTTTGTACTTCCCTTGTTTTACATGCTTGATTGTAATCTTATTCCTTTTCTTTTTGTGGCCTAAATATTTTACTACAGCATACAGTTCTTACCCAATTGGCGCACATATGATGCTTTTTTTCAGTGGAAAACAAACTGATCATGTATCGCACTTCAGATTGGATGACATATTTTTAGCCTTGACAATAATAACCCTAACGCTAGTACACCACACGGCAACAGATTTGTTTTCCGACCCCCAAAATTCACCAGAAAGGTCACCCGAACCCCGGGATTTACACCATGGACCTCCAGTACCAGGGCCCAGATCCTAGCCACTACACTACGGCTGTCAGCCACACTCGGCGAAGTATATTTGCCTCGTTATATAGCCTGGTTCCGTTTTGTAGCCCAAAAACCTGCACAACGGGTTATAAAACATTTTTTTCCACCCAGTTGCTGTGTGGTGTACATGTAGTAGAGTTAGGGTTGATAAAGCCCACCTGAATTAAGAATGTCTCTGTAGAAACTTGAGCTGTTCCTTTAGGTTTTTTCTTCAATGCCTCCTTGTCTGCTGAGTCAGAGAGGGGAAACAAGACGTCCATTTGCTGTAGGAGGGATGTTAATGGGAAACAAATAAAATACAAGCTTAATGTAAAATCATTGTCCCAACAAATCATATACTGATACCATGTGTTGTTTTTCTTGAACTAGTCTTGAAATGAGCACAGCATTGGTAAAAGGCAAAGGCAAAGCAATATCAATCATCTCAAATTGAATTCTTTGGACGGACAGACTCTTCTATATATAGTCACTCATGTCAGTTGGGTGTATTTGTTCTTATTTTTGTTTTTTATTTACAAAAATTACAATCAATATTTTAGCCGACTTATCATTTGTGGCGGATACTGCAATCCCAGAAATAACTGTTGGAACACTTCGAGGACTTCGTTGAAATTAAACCCCTAGTTCCCCATTCAATATTGTTCTGAACTGTTTCATCTCCACGGTCGTTGGGTCCCTCAACATTGATTGGTGGAGACTGGGGACAGATATGAGTAAGTAGATAGGTTAAGCTCTACATACAATCTTTTTGCAAAATCAGCGCTTGAAAATGGTCCCTTAAAGTGGGATATTAGCGGAGAAATGGACTCTGTGTTCCAGCAACACCAAATTTCCGGAATTGTCTGTATGAAGTCCAAACAAAATCATCTGAATTTACATTTTTGGCAATCACTTTTTATTTTTGAGTCTTTTGTGATCAATTTTTCAGTAAAAATAGAGATAGTATGAATCTGCTGATGTATACCATCATTAAGAGTTGTCTACAGTTCTGAATTAGGGATTGGTCATATTAAATACCTATTTCCTCCTATTATTCAAGGAAGCATCACTTATTAATTTTAAAAAACCTGCAAATACCCCGATAAACACGATAAAATTATAAATGATGATTTAAATATAACTTTGACGGTTCGAGCGTGGACCTCGACCCAAGTCCGTGCATAGCCCTTGGTTACAGCTTGCGCTACGCGCTTGCATAAACCTCGATCATAGCACTCGTCTTTTTGACCAAGAAATAATGAGATGATAACTAACATTGTGGTTTATTATGTATCAATACGGGCATGATATGAATAGTTTGAGTCATTACATCCATTGTTCGTATAAAGATCATGATTAGCACTCCATACGGTTCGCGCATAACGCTCGACACACCTCGCTCCAAGTGGCTCAGACATAACGCACGACACTGCGCGCGTAGCATAACACGGCAATCATTTAGTACACAATTAATACATTTATAACATTAGAATAACAAGGCCAGAGCTACCTAAAGAGAATTATATTACACAGCATCATCCACAATGGTATAAACATTACATTGTAAATCGCCAAACTATATCTTTGAAATTCCAAAGACGCGGTGATGGGCAATCGTGCAATCAAATATACGATTGTAAGTAATTATATTATTGATCAGGGCAATCGACTGAAGTGCATGCTTTTCAATGGATGGGAAATCGCAACGGTTGCCCATACTCTCATAGTATGAGTGCAAGGTTGTGACATAAATACCCTATAAGGTGTTAATTATGACTTGATCATTGTGAAGCAGTGCTGACTTCTAAAGCCAAAGATAATATGACACTTCGTTTGACCTAACATTGTATAGATGGGCGATCAGCTCATTTGGTTCACGCATTTGGGTTGTAGCCTACTTTAAGAGCAGAGACACAGGTTCGAATCTCATAAAAAAGAAAAAACTGACGACGATACCACTATGATATTTTCAAAACACAGTTTTCTATATAGGCCTAATCTGTTAAATAAAGAGTACACATGTGCGTACATGAAGAGAAAACATTGGTATAATTTTAGCAAAACATCCACCACAATGTTCTTAATGTATTTATTAAACACGGACAATATAATTAACTCAAAATTAAATAAATTCCATGAAAATACAGTCATTCAATGATCTCATAATGGCAAATAGTGACTGCGATCATTGACAAATACTTATTACTAGGGTTGTGACCGGTCCCTAAGGCCAAGAAAAAAAGGTGTTTGTTTGTCCACGTCCGACCGACCGTGTACCTTGGTGCCAACCGTATTATTTTTTATTTTCTATTATATTTTTAAAACAACTTTTTGAGCAATTTAAATGGCCAAACGGACCGTTTTATTCCTGATTTTGTAAGCTATCGTAAATCTGGTCTTTATAAACACCATCCCTAATGCGCAGTCCCTTGTAACATGACGGTTATTGCATGAACTTGGCACCGCGGGACTATTTAAAGGACTAAATGAAAATGTAATCGCGCCTGTAATTGATGTCATTTTTATACTAAAAACGCTTGAAAATGGTCCCTTATATGTTAAAATAATAATTATCGAGCCCAAATCACGTAGTTATATAGTACAAAATATCATACATATATATGACAAAAACGAATAAAATACTGCAATCTCTCAACATGCATTTTTTTTAATTTGCGGCAATCGAAAGTCCCCGTCATGTTTATTGGTGCTCAAATTTGCCTAAGTACATTGTATAAACATGACGTCATCGACACCGGGACTTTCTAATTATACAGTTATGCTCTCTCTCTCTCTTCAAAATGCATTGTCCCAGTATGTGCCCTAGCTACGTGGTATGTAATAGCAGATAAATTTTGATCCAGCAAAAACAGTCAACAAAATGCAAGTCTATCTGTTTATTTTCTTTCAACTTGACATTATGAACTAGATTATGCTATACAGGTCCCGGGGGGGGGGGGGGGGGGGGGGGGGGGGGTAGGGGGAACACTTGCATATTTAAGGTATACAGATATGTGTCATTCTAATGGGTCGCTTTTTAACAAGAATTCCTTAAACATGGGGTATAATTTGTCCTGGAAAACCCTAGACATGGGTTAGACTCGATCATCCAGTCTTCCCAATTTTCCACACGGCCCCTGCGAGGGTGCTCAAATGTGAAGACTGGAAAAAATACAGTTCCAAAAGTGTGCATTTTTGTGATAAACTTGTGAATAAACATGAGCTTATTCACGCACCATCACGCCACAGTGCGCCGGTAGTTTCATGCGGCTTTGTACACCGCGTGATGCGTTAGGATGCACGATCATGCCTCCCCGTGGCGCAGCGTGACGATCGTTCGATGCCCTGCCTTTGAATTAGACCAATCGGGTGGTATTTCTGTTGTTGCTGTGTACAAATGCGGTATTGGTTTGCATATTCATGCAAAGTTCACATGGAATTCCACATGAAACCGCACACTTTTTGGACGTACTATTTTCCCAGTCCCTATAATTGGTCCGCCATTTTTAAAGATGGCAGCCATATAGAGGGACGCGGAGACCTAGTCTAGAAATGGGTCCCAAACCAGCCATTTTTGTAGGTAAAAACACCGCTAAAAGTGGGTCAGGGTTTCAAACCTCCAGAGGCACACCCGTCAAAAATAAATTTGAGTTCCCCCCCCCCCCCTCGGCCCTTGCTGGGATTTGTACTTACCTCTGAGATAGTCTTGGATATGGCTGCTCCAGTGATGGTTCCACAAACTCTTGGAACAAATCCTCGATACAGACCAAAGAAGCCATCAATTTTCTTTATATGACCAGCTGTAGAATATGTATGAATTTATCAAAACAAAAGAATAGAATATAAAGTCAACTGGTATTTATAATTATTTGTCATGTTATGTACCAGTACATGTATACAAATTGTATACCAAGCCTTCAAATCTATTTTTATCTTTGGGGTGGTAATATTTGAAGCCTACATGTAGGTGCAATTTTTTTAGGTGCAACTTGCAGTGCAATGTGGGAAATTCTGAGGTCTCTGTATACATTTGCTACGAAAGAAAAGCAACCTAAAACACCTAGTTTGCACCTTTGATCTACCCCTTCTTTTTAAAACAAATCACATCATTCTGTCATGGTATCACTATCAGCCTATAAGTGTTGATACTGTACAATCCATCATATGATAGTTTTATGGCTCATTCATTCACCTGTACATACTCTTAAAAATTTGCTTAAAGGTAGATGACCCGATCACATTTTCGTAACACAGAAATATTTCAAACATATGGAGATTTTCATATCATATGAAAGCTCGTATTTTTCTCATCATCATACTGAAATTTGACGGCCTAAATCGGTATAATTACGGATAAATCGATGAAATAACATCGAATTACCCCGAATGGTGGTAACCACCGATAAAGTTTGTGTACTACTCAATGGGTACAGTTCACAGCATCTTGTGCGTCTAAAATAAGAACAATTAGAGCTATGTAACTCAAACTTTGGAACACAACTTTTTTAAGGATGACCTTTCATGTAGAATAGAAAACTTCAAGTTGAAAATCGGAACATCTACCTTTAATTCACAACTATACATCCGACCGATGCTATTTTTAAATTTGACTGCACAATTTTGTTAAAATTATGTGTTAGATATAAGTCATGAGGTTTGAAACAATTTCAATTGAATGATCAGATTCAGTAATGTGATGTGGCTCGTGGTTTACTTCTTTTAAACTCAGCTTGAAAGTATCAAACTCTAATTTAACACGGATGCCTTACCATACTCAAAGAATCCTGGTAGCAGCCAACACTGCCGAAAGAACAGATTCCTTCCCAATTTTGGGGCTAAAGGTTCATATCCGATCTGGAATTAAAAGTTTCAAAAAGTGTACTATTTCAATATAGCTCATAAATATTCATAAGCTAAAAAAACTGAATTTTATTGGTAAATTGCGCCAGTCCGCAAAGCTTGTATTTTAACTCCCTTTTATAATGCACCCCAATCAGGTAATGGTTCAAAAATGTATAACACACTCACACTGTGTAGGATATGAAGTTGGTATTATTATTGAAGGCCTACTATAATAAAGGGGTAAAAAAAGTAAGTCCCCCCACTAAAATTCAGTCACGTTTGTTTGCATATTAAACTCCACAAACAAATGTACCTTTTAAAAAAATTGAAACGTTTATCAAAAGTAGTCTTTTTTGCTTGTTCGCCAAGGCGAACAAGTATATAGGCTTGGATTTGGTACGCGTTATTTATGGCTCCGTTCCGAGTGTCACTTTGCACAGAAACCTAATGGGTATAATAAGCCAAACGATACTTTCATACGCTCATATTGAAAGGACGAGAAGTGTGCCATCCGTGTCGATGGCTTTGATTGGACGAGAGATTGATATATCATCGCCAGTGAATGTGTCATCGTGACGTATAGTGCATTTGAGCAGTTGAGTGAGTGATAGTTCGTAGTTGTCTTCAGTACTATGGAAAGGGGCCGTGTACATTTTTATAACACGTCCACGCATGGACTTAACAGACTGATAAATCCATGGTCCACGTAACAGCTCGGCCGTGGTGCATTTTTTAGTTTTGTAGACGGAAGGTTTATTTTGTAATTGTATGCTTTGGCTTTTCGCCATATATGAAAAATACGTTGATTTTCGTCTTTACTCTTTGTTTGGAAAATTATTATGTAATAAATGTTTTTAGAAATAGTTTTCCAAATTGATCAATCAGGACCACAAATTTTATGGGCTCATATCCTGTCCGGAGTTAACTCTAGAACAGGTCTGCACCTGATTTTTGTCTGTATTATTATTTTTGAGTGATTTTTGGCTAGTTATAGTTTAAACCAATGCATGAATTTGTAGTAAGCTTACTTACCATTTTAAGCTTACAACTTCTGACTTTGATATTTCTACTCCGAGATGTAACCACCCAAAATCATGTTTATGGTGCTAGGGCATCTAGTACAACAAATGTCTTTTGATCACAAATCTGTTACTGGTTTTACGTAGCTCAAAATCGTATCATAAAAAACAAATAAAGCCCGGTAGCACATTATATGATATTTGCCTATTTTTTCGGAATTGGTTGAAAAAAACCCACATTTTACCTTGAGATTTCTACACGAATGTCATTTATGTTCTCAAATTGGTTGCGGATTGACCGTGCAGTGATACTGATAGTGATATATGATACGTAGCTCAAAATGTGATATCGTCCTTTAAAAGTAAATCAGGGCACATTAGAAGTTACTTTAGCATATGGCTAGTTTGTCCACAATTGAATTGGTCGGTAAAAAAACTGTTTTCCTTGCGATTTCATAGGGAATGTCATTTATGACATCAAA